>JBAMHZ010404946.1:0-12017 GCA_037177395.1 Alpinia galanga
AATTAAAGGGATTGGTTTAATCAGCCAAATGGTTTGTTTCTTAATCTATTAAACTAATGGGCTGAGTTATTGGATTAATGGTTACGAGTTTGGAACTCAATCTATAAATTCAATAAGAGACTTATAAATACAAGTCATGAGGTAAAAAAAACAAAATAGGTTTTTCTTCTCTCTCATTGCCATGGCCCACCTCTTCTTGCTGCCACCCCTTTTCACCTGCTGAAGAGGACTGTCAAGCCTCTTTCGGTGAGTCTCTGGCCTCCTCTTTGATAGAGGAACATTCTCCGGTGATTTTTTCACCATTAGCAAGTGTTGCCACCAGTCATCATTGCCGAAAACCAAGTTTAAATCAAGTAAACAAAATCTGTCCACTTTGATTCTCTCTCTTCGTTTGTGTCGTCGGGTTGCATACGCCGCCGGGCACAAACGTTGTCCTTGCACACGAAGCTAGTACTTTTCGAGGGGACAAAACTTGGGCTTTAGAATCTGTTCGAGGGAGCTCGGCATGGATATGAGTAGAGGCAAACTCCGTTGAGTTTGCTGTTGATGACCTTTCCTCTACAGGTCATATGATAAGTATAACTAGAGTAAAAGTTATTTTAGTTTTTGTAAAATTTTATTTCATGGCTATGTTCGCACATGTTGTAACTAGCATGTGCATGCATGTGTGTGTGTGTGTGTGATGTAATAAATTTAGGAAATTTTTACATGCTTTCTGCTGCAAGCGTTTATGAAATGCAACCGAGCACACACCTCGTGGGCTGGATATCCTAACAGCTCGGACATTCGAGACCTCGGGCACTCAAGAATTAGGAGCTCGGGAGTTATAGGAGTTATGGGTTGAAGAAGTTGGGAGCTTGATGACTCAGGTAGTCGGGAGTTGAAGAAGTCAAGAACTTGAAGAACACAGAGGAGATTTCTCTCAATAGTTATCACATCTGGTCCCCTAATAGTCTCTCTAATGATAGCCTCAGAATACATGGCAAGTTAGGTGGAGATTCCTTGTAATGGTTGTCTCCTAATAGGTCATCAAAGGGCACAACTAGCGGATGGTGATGAGGTGAGGCAGAGTCCGTATATAAGGGCAAGTTGAGGTAAAGATAAGCTCTCTTCGATACAACTTTTTTCTATTAGCTACATTTTTTGCTTACATCTTCTCTTGTATAACTTAAGAATCAAAGAGATGTCACTAGAGCATTGGTGCCCTTTGACCTGTATTATATTTGATAGGATATTGTTGTGATCGGTTTGAACTTGCTCTCGAAGAAAGAGGGTCAAAAGCTGACCACATCATTCATTATATCTTATTATCTAAGATCTACTCTACGTCAATTATCCAGATAGGGTTGTGTTTGATAACTCATATTTTGACATGCTATTTGTATTCATTCTTCGATGTTTTAATCTACTTGTATGGTTAATCTAATATATTTATCATGTTTTAAGAGAATGGATTGTTTTAGCATCTTAATGCAAAACCCTACTAAATTGATATCCCCATTGATTAATTTTACGTATACTTTATTTTGTAGAGCACTTAAGGAGCAAATTGAAGAATTCTGGAGCACAGACCACCACAGGAGATACCACGGCTAGGGCATGGTGTGAACCAAGGTCATGGTCCATTCTATTGCAGCCTAGATGGCCGCTCCAAAGGCCACTAGGGCCTGGCTGTGGTGGGCTCCATGGACAGGCTGTGAAGCAGGCCAAAGCCTTAGTTTGGGTGAATATAAAAGACTTTTCAAGGGTTTAAACTAGGTATCTTATCCTTCCTTCATCTCCAACCACCACCACCATCTCTCCCGGCTAGGAGAGGCTCCATCTGAGCCATCTTCCTCCCTTCCACCGGATTAGGGGAAGGGAATCCACCTCTTTCGCTCAAATTAGAGGAGGGAGTCCATCATCTCTAAAGAAACTCTAGCGATTCCATTAGCGTCACTTCTCCATCTCAGATTAGAGAGGAGAGTATGCTATATTGCCGATGGCACCACCTCCTACCTGGATTAGAGAGGGACTCCACTTAGCCTTTGACTCCATTCCTTGAGCTCGAATAGATTAGGGAGAGCTCAGATTCTCCACCAAGCTCCTAGATTATAGAGCTTATTTCACTCCATTACTATGAGGATCTTTGTTCACAAGCTTGAGCCCTTGAACAAATTAGGGAGAGGCACTCCCATCTTCATTCATCTACATCCACCACAGAGGAAGAGATCATTATTTATTTTCTTGTTTTAGCTTAGTTTAATTTGTTGGGGACCATTTGGTTCACTAGAGGGGGTTAATAGTGTCTTTTGCCCATTCATTTATGTACGATCGTGCTCGTCTATAAAATTTATTATGTGTAGTGGAATAATAATAACAATATAGATAATCACAAGCACTACATCAAGATTTTATGTGGTTCAAAACTCTAGTTCCTATTCCATGACTGAGCTCTAACGATGCACACACCATTAAAACTTCTCCTTCTCAGAATGACACTGAAGGTGGAGAAACCTCTTGCAAGAGATTTTACAACAAAAAATCAACAAAAAAGTGTAAAGAAAACAAATATAATACAAATGAAATGAGCACTTTACACAAGAGTCTTTACTTGATTTTTGAGTTTGGTTGCTTTAGAAGAGCTTGGAAGTCTGGAACGCAGCAACAATTCAACTTCAAGTCACAAAGAACCGACAGTCATCTTCTTCCCCAAAGCCTCCTCTTATAAGCCTCCTCATGAGCTAAAATAGGCCTCCAACAATCGACTGGGCTCATCACCAGTTGACTGCCCTTCACTAGTCGATTGGTCTTACCACCTACCAATCGACTGATAAACTATCCATTGTAATACAATGGCTCTTTAACGACTTAATCTACGTCAGATAACTTATCCATATCGGATTAACAGTCGACTATAGTATACATCAGTCGACTACTTATAGACACCAGTCAACTGCTATATCACAATAGTCGACTAGGCAACCTTCTGTGGACTGGCCACATTAAACCAGTCGACTGGCCGCCATGCCAGTTAACTACTCCTCATCAGTTGACTAGTCAATTATTCCAGTCGACTGCTCTAGTATTACTTGTCTAAGCATTATCACCAGTCGACTTCAACTCAAATGGCCAACACCAGTCGACTGGCTAACCTTACCAGTCAACTGGTAAACCTCCAAACTGAGGTTTACATCCTCAAGTGTGATTCTTTCATACTTGTAACTCCCCTTATCCTAGATCTCAGTCTTCAAGCAACTTCCATCAGTCTCACGCTTCCTTGCGCTAGCCTTCAAGTGCTTTTATTGACCTAGTCATGCTAAGCACCAAGAGGTCATGCCTCCGGAACTTCTCCTTAGCGTTAGACCTCAGCCTTCAAGTCATTTCCATCAGCCTTATGCCTCCTTGCGCTAGATTTTAAGTGCTTCCGTCAGCCTAGTCTTATTAAGCGCCAAGAGCTATGCTCTTGAACTTTCCCTTGCTAAGTCATACTTGGACTTTCTCTTTTTCCAACACCATGTTGGACTTTTTTCTTTGCCAAGTTATCACACTTGAACTTCTTCATGCCAAGTCACATACTTGGACTTCTCCAATAGTCCACTTGACACATATGGTCAAACCATATTGTCAAACATATGTTGACCAACCACATGTTGTCAAACATACGTTGTTAAATATCAAAACACAACTCGAGCCTAACTCGAGTTTAGTTAATCATGACCTGGGCTGATTGCATGAACAATCTCCCCCTTTTTAATGTTTAATAACACCTTTAAGTTAGGCTAGCTTATAAGCTCAACTTTCACTTCATATGCCAAAGCATAATGAAAGTTAGCCAAACTTAACCCTCACTTCTCCCCCTTTGGTACACATAAAAAAGGTTTCAAAACCTTTATACCAAAGTATATTGAGAGTTTTCCAAATCCTCAATTTTCCATAACATTCTCCCCCTTTATAACAAAGAGATCCATCATACCATAATGGATAAGCTCCCCCTAAAGACTTACTCCCCCTTGACTATTGCATTAACAATGTCTTTTGGGAATCTCCTAAGTCTATAGAAAATCTAAACTCCTTGGACTGTTTGGTCATAAATGCTCCACCATATCTAGATGGACCATATCCCCCTTAAGACTTGCTCCCCCTTGACCATTGTACTAATGTCCTTGTGGAGTACCTCAGCCTATTGGAGGTTTAAAAACCCAAACTTATTGATAAAAGTTCAACTCTGAACTTTTGCATCCCCTAGGTTTTGACTTTCAATCCTAAATAACTCTACAATCCAATTTCACTTGAAATTATACCCTTTCTATGGTTTCTAAGGCATACTATAGGGTTAGGAGCAGTTATACCACTTAGGGTTGAAGAAACATGGCTAAATAACTCTTATTCAGCCAAAAAAAAACTACCAGTCGACTATGATAGAAACCAGTCGACTGGTCAACCTTCATTAGCCAAGTACAGTTGCTCAAGTCGACTGGTAGCCTCCATCAATCGACTGACTAACTCTTTGTACACTGCTACAGTAACCCCAGTTGACTGGAAAATATTCTATATGCTTGTGCAATGACTCTAGTCAACTGGTATCTGAACTAGTCAACTGATGATCCCTAATTTCCAAAAATTAATTTTTGATCAAGATTCAAAAATTCATAAGTAATTCTATGTGTTTCGAAAAATCATGAAACTTCATACACATATTACTTATGACAAACATTATTGAGAAAAAAATAAGTTTTATGAAAATAACAATTATTTTCCAAGTTTGACACAAAGTTAAAAACTATTGAAAACTTCAATGTTTCATCCCTCTTTGTATCAATTTTCTCAATGGTGATATCTATTAAAAGATAGTCTTCACCAAAGGTTTTTAAAATAATTTTAAAACCTAATATTAAATCATGATTAATGGGCTCAATGTACATGATTTGTACATTGGCTTTCCCTATGATTCACTAATATCAAATTATAAGTTTAGAGTTATTATGATGTAATAGCAATGTATCTTGAACTTAACTCATTTCTCTAACATCTTACTTGTGCCTAAATATATAAATATACACACAAGTCATCCTTATGATATTTGTGAGATGTAATTGGTTCATTCTTAAAATTAAGAGATCATGCATATTATCTAGGCATGTCAATTTAATTCCTTTATACATAGGACATCAAATAATATCATTATCCTTAATTTCAATTTGATAATGCATGATAATGCTCATGACATATTACATGCATTATTTTTAAAAAAATCTAGCATAACCCTGTATGATGCATGATGTCATGGTTAGGTCAAAAAAATCATTATAATCATTTATATGATATATTTAAGTTAATTATTTGATTATGATGTTATGTCGTGTGATTTCAATCAAATCATGATAAATATGCAATATTAAGATATTAAATTGCCTGAGTCATAGTTCTAATTATCATTAATTATGATTATGTCAAATACCCTATTTGACATATTTACACTTAAATCCCTTAATTGTGTCAATCTTTAAACTTAGTACACCATAATCTCTAACCTAATTGTGTCAATTTTAATTATTTTTTTTTATCTTTCTTCAAATTCTTTGACACATCCTAAAATCCTTTTAGGATCCATTTTTAATGTCATTTTTAAAGTATTGTCTACTTCGAAAATGCTCCAAAGTATCAACTCTACCATCCATTTGTTGGACCATTGGGCTAGAGTGAGGAAGTGAATAGCATTGCCTACAAATAAAAAAAATCTCTTTCTCTTGCTAATGATTTAGCAAGGACATACACACTTTAAAAGAACAAAATAAAGCATAAATAAAAGAAATAAGACAAGATATTTACTTGGTTCACAACCCCCAGGGTTGCTAGTCCAAGGCCTATGCAAGATTCATCCATCCACTATCTTTCTCCTCTTCGGTAAAGTGTCAGAGGTAGAGAAACCTCTTATACAACAAGTAAATACAGAGAGAAGTAGAATTAAAGAAAATAGAACTCAATTTCGAAGTTGTCTTTTGTGTATAGTTATGTTTCCTTCGATCTCCAAGGGTCCTTATATAGCCTTCTCTTCGATCTGATTATAATGCTAACGTGGAACTTTTCCAGGCGTCTGGACCAGGTCTAAGTGCCTGGATGTTGCTGAGTTTTTATTCTCGGATAGGCTGAAATCGATCCTCTTCTGCTGATGTGGCACCATTCTAGGAGCTTGGACCAGTGACCTTCACGGATCCATACCCACTTGCTTCGATCTTTGACCTGCAGTGCATAGAGGCACCTGGACCAAGTCCAGGTGCTTGGAATCTAACTCCAGGTGCCTGGAACTCTGACTTAGGTCGGCTATGACCTGAGTCTGCATAGGTTGAGTTTCTACCCTTGTCCCAAGCACAAGTTACTCAATCCTCTCTTGTAGCTTACCTTATGCAGGCTTCCTCTTGACTTCTCGTCCCTTGGATGCACTAATCCCTTTTGACTCGCTTCCAGTGCTCCCTTCTCACTCCACCAGAGTACTCTTCCGCAAGCCTCTTGTCCCTCGGATGCACCGAGCCCGTCGACTCCCTTTCTGTGTTATCCTTCTCGCATACTTATGTCTTTTGCTAAGGTCATACTATTTTGTGTGTTCTCCTAAGCCCTTGCACACTTAGATACACAAATCAAATCTAAATGCAAAATCTAACTTAACCTAATTGATCACACATCAAAATCACTGTGACTTCACCACTTGAGGTTTCAATGATCTCCTCCTCAAACTTTCAGGGTATAAACATGTGGTGCTAAAGTTTGAAGATCAGTGGTAGTACTGAAATTTGAAAACCAACACCACTGATTCTCACTTTAAAAAAATTGTACAATTAAAGTGCTGATATTTCAAGATCAACACTACAATGTTACTGAATATGAAATATCAGTACCACAATGTTGCTGAATTTTAATTTTCAATATCATTGTGGTATTGAATTTTAAAAATCAAAATTATAGTGTTAAGTTTTAAAAATTATAATTGTAATACTGAATTATGAATTATGTATTTCAATAACACAAAGTAATGAATTAAAAAAAAATCATAATCACTATATTATGATTTGAAAAAAATCAGAACCTTTTTTACTTTTGCCACATTTGAAAGTTCAATATCAAATAATAAGTATGAAAAAAAACATAAAAAAAAAAAACCAAAAGCCCTTGTAAAAGATAGTAAAATGTAAAAAGTATTGTATAAAGTTATAATCGCTAAAAAAAAACATCCTCAAATAATTTTTCAAATAAATATTGATAGAGCAATTGTGCATACCATTTTTTTTTACATATTATACATTTAGCTTATATATAAATAAAAAATCCTAAACCATAAAAAAAAACTATAACTTGTACAATACATACATAAGAATATATAAGAATACTTTGAGAAGTAAAAGTTAAATGAGGTACATTAAATTCTACAAAAGCCTAGAACAATTAACCTTGGACAAGTAAAAGTCAATTGACCTACACTAAGTTTGCAAATCCAATCAGTACTTTTTGAAGAAGAATCAATTTTTATGAGTTTTTTTTTTCAAATTTTTTTCTCTATTTCTTTGCAAGGGAAAAATTACATGTGGAGCAAATAGTAAACACATAGTCTAGGTAAGGACACACGTAAATTGATGTGACATTGAATGACTTAAGATTTTTTTTATTGATTTTTTTATGGCTCAAATGCATGAAAAAACAAGAAGATGAAATTCAATTGGAGGAATAATAAAATTAAAAGCGCCCTTTGAAACTTTAGTATGTCTTTTGGGAAAAAAAAAAAAAGATTACTTTGCACCCTTTTATAAATTGCCGCATTATTATCCTCTCAAGTCTCCATCCAAATACGAGGCACTAAGCTTCAAAATCAAACTGGCAGGAGAATATGCAGTTGGAGCTTCACCGGACAAACCATTGGGCCAGACACTACCCCTGTTCTGAGCTTTTGCTTGATTCCAGGATTCTAGCGCTTCAAGTATACTTCATGAAGACAAAATCTTCTTCTTCGTGGACAAGCTGAGATAACCTGAAATAACCTTGGTACAATACCATAAGGTCATCAAATGTCAGAATCGAATGACCCACAATAACAGCATGGTGGCAAAAACGTCGAGCGGGATTGAAAGCTTATATCGCAAAAGGGGATTCATACATGGGCATAAAATTGTAGTACCATAGGCAAACACAAATCCTACTGCTCCGATCAAGATATTCCCGAGTTTTTACTGCATCAAAGAAGACTTTTCAACTTTGGAATCTTAACACATACAGAATCAGAAATTAATACCCTGTATCATTGACATTAAAAAGTGCTTGTTATCCCTTCAAGTAGTTGATTTGGTGTTGAAATGAATGAGGATTCTGTGTACGTATGCCCCATAAAAATAAAAATGCACCTTTATTCCTTTTATCCAGTGTGATACAAGAAAACCTGAGACACTAACTTCCTGTTCCCTTGGAAGTGGTGGAATTCAAAATCCAACTGTTCCCTTGGAGGGGGTGGAATTCAAAATCCAAGAAGGAAGATAAAGAGGAAGATACGGCAATGCCAAATCAGGATAAGAACCTGGACCCGTAGAAGCTAAATGGCAACTTCCTGCAGCAAAGGAAAGGGGCCGCAGACCAACAAGAATCTGGAATTCACCCTATCACATCTGCCTCTGCATTGGTTGCATATTGATTGGCAACCAAAATTGGAAGAATGAATGCTAACAACAAGAATATGCAGAGAAATCAATATCAAAAGCATCACGAAATTCAAGAGAAAATATAAAATAAAAAAAACCATGATGTTGATTGTAATCGTGCTTTATTTGGCATAAATAGCATAATGATTCGGGCAGATTAGAAAGATCAGACAGCAAAAACATAACTTAGAGAACAAGGTTGGGTGAATTAAGTTTGGACTATTGGAAATGGCACTTGATGCTCATGAGTTCCCTCAATCAGTAAGGATGGTGCATTTGATAGTGCTGTTCTCCAGGTTCATTTCATCGGAAAGTGAAATGGTACATGGATCACAGTTACAAAATAATTTACCAGGAAGAAAAATAGACAGTTGTACAAGCTAGCCAGCATACCCTAGTTAAGTCTAAAGAATAAAAAAACATGGAATTATGTTGTGAAGTCTATTTTCGTTTCACAAGGAATTGTCTCTCTCTCCCCAGCTCAAATCAAACAAGTCAAAGTTTAAAATCTGAGTTGTGCCACAGATTGAATGATATGTTTTGGTACTGTAACGGTGTTTCAACGTATAGCAGTGGTGAAGAATTGAAGGGAAAGGAAGGAGGAAAGAGACAAAAAAGAAAAAGAAATAGAACACAATTATATATCAAAGTTCTTCCTTCGTGTCCTATCTGGAATTATACAATTGGACTATGTATTGTACGGATATGATCTAGAAAATTAACAAATACTATTTTAATTCATCTTGGCACGTCTGTAGTATATCAACATATGTTGAATACTAATATGATATTATACTCATTGACATTATTGGCACGACAACATAAAATAAATTACTGTGCAATATAGTATCAAATTTTGATATTTTATCACAACTATACCTTTCAACTGTGCAACCTGGCGCAATACCATAAGGACATCATGTGCATTTGTTCTCTAACGATTGACACTTTAGACCAAGTAAAAGATACCAACCTTGTTGGATGAAGCTGCATGAATCACAATAGATTAGCTATTCAGGTCCATGTGTTCTATCTTGTAAGTTCTTCACGAATTGATTGTGGGCAGCCATAAATCGTTGAAAATATTGTAGTGACAATGACTGCAACCAAATCAATATTATCATTAGGCACTAATAAGATAATATGCAACACAAAATTGAAACTATACCTTCGTATTTGATATTTTGTTTGTGTGCGACTCTATTCAAGAAACATTCTTGAATTGAAGCTTCCTGTCGCTTTGTCAAATTTAGCCCACTTTTATTTATTTTAAACTCAGAAAAAAGGTTATCAAAATGAACTAGGCACGTTCAAGGCATCCTTCTGAGAGTTTGGTTTGGCTTCCTGCATCAGCTTGTATACATTCCTTGCGATAAGACCTCTCTCAATGGCATGGCTCCATAACAAATCCAATACAACACTCTCATTTGCATATGAAGCACAGAGGCATTTGTAAACCTTAGCTGTTATAATTAACTGCTTCTCAACCATTTCATTAAGTATTTCACAAGCTTTAATCCTCTTTCCTGCGCTCAAGTAGCCATATGCAAGAGAAGAATACACAAGACTATCTCCTAATAAACCTTTGCCTAGCATCTTGTTAAACATCTCCTGTGCAACAATGACCATGTCTTGCTTGCATAGTCTTCTTATGAGAGCTCTGTACAATGATTTATCCACAGATATGCCTCTATTTCCAATATCATCTGAAATACTCAGTAAAGCTTCGACATTGTTCTGGCTACTATAACTATCTACGAGCCATGAGTAAGTAGCGTAATTTGGAGCAAAACCTGCATGAAATGAACCAGAGTAAAATATCATGACAAACCCTGATAATTTATCCAGATAAACCAGGAAGAATAGCAAGTGTAAAACTTTTACAAATTCCTGAATGCAAAAACATTCATAATCTAACATCAAATTTCTGAAGGATATAAACAAATGGAGCATCATACAAGCAGTGCCAACAACCGCATATTCATTTTAAATGAGGTTACCATTGTCGGATAAATTATGCTCCCAATAATCCAGAATTAAACATAGTGAGTAATTCTCTCTTTGATACTAGAACCTCTCATTTACTCCCTCTCACTCCAAACGGACACCTAACACTGATACTGATCACATGAAAAAAGATTTGAAAATAATCATTGGACACATGTTTGGCTCTGTGCCAAATACTCCAGCATTAGACATATTGAGTAATTCTCTTGTCGGTACTAGGACCTCTCATTTCTTCTCACTCACTCCAAAATGACAACTATCACTAATATTGATCATTTACAACACCAACAACAACAATCAATCATTATCCCATTATGTGGGATTGATTATATAGATCCTTTTATGTCATTGAGCTCTATCTATTACTATATCATAATTTATATTTAAATAAATTTTATCTTATTTTATCGTTGCTAACTAAGTTTTCTTTGGTCTACCTCTTTTTTATTTGATTTGTATATTTGTAATAGTTTTACATCGCATCACTGGAATATCTACCGGTTATCTAAATACATGTCCATGCCATCTTAAATGCATCTCTCATATTTTTCCCTTAATAGATGCAACCCCACTCCAAACTGACACATATCATTGATATTGATCATTTAAAAAAAAAAATTTGAAAATGATCATTAGCAAATGTTTGGATCTGTGTCAAATACTTCAGAATTAGACATTGTGAGTGATTCTCTCTTAGATACAAGGACCTCTCATTTACTCCCTCTCACTCCAAACTGAAATTGATACTGATCACTTGAAAAAATTTGAAAGTCATTGGACACATGTTTGGATCTGTGTCAAATACTCATCCTGGAGTCCAAGGAACAAAGCTTGTGCTTGATTCCATAGAAGTGGCTGCTGACTTCAAATATAAGTCTAATAAACCTGCATATTATTATGACAAGATTGATCAAGAAGAGACCATTAACACTAGACATGCACCCATCTCTTCAGCATACTAAGACCTCTAACAGTTGAATGCACCATCTCTTCAACATGTAGGTGGACACATGCATGCAAAGAATAAATGTAGGAAATTGATACTTCCGGTTGATTTATTTCCATATAACATTGTTGAAATTCACCCGGATTCATATAACATAACTATCAAATATGATGCTCAAACAGTAACAACCAGATCTAACAAGGCAGAGAGTGATTGCCAGTGCACAGAGCTCGAACAAGGTGTAGCTCCTGACAGACATCTAAAACAATGGAGGCAGGAACACATACTGAACCATGAAATTATGGTTGGGATATGGGAACAACTCATCTTAAATAGATTAAGTATGTACTCTCAACAAAGAAGCACCTTTTGATAGAATTGATTGGGTCTCAACAAGAATTCAT
>JBAMHZ010405383.1:0-12014 GCA_037177395.1 Alpinia galanga
TGATGAGGTTGTCTAATGTATCCTCCTTCACAGCATGAGCAAGTTTTTTTATCTGGAAGGTCTACAGAAGAGAGTTTTCATACATTCCATCCAAGAAATAGAAGGGGGAAAAATTCAACTAAAAGATAAATACCTGCATCAGTGTGTTAAGCACATATTTACAGGATCTTGAAGAAGCTCCAGAAAGACTGAAATTAAAGGTGCTAGGAACCTGAAAAATTTGACATGCTATTAAGCAAATAAACAACACAGTTCATTAAAATCACAGAAAATAGATCAAACTACCATTGTCGCTAAGCATGACACCAATCTATCAGCATCTTTAGCTAGATCTTCAATTGCACTGTTGTCAGGGTCAGCTGTGACCTGTGTCAGCTCATGGCATATAACTTTCATGCCTTCAACAGACTGCACCAAGGCAAAAGAGAACATCTAAAGAAGAGTATCAAAGAAAAAAAAAGAAAAAAGGAGTGGAAGGGGAAAAATAGAAAGCAAAGAATATAAACAAAAATGTGACAATGGTTCGCCAAAAGAGTATGTGGTATTATTACAATCATATTTTATAATTGTTATACAATGCAAGCATCGAAATAAGTTTCCTTCTTGTAGCACTCAAAAAAGTAGATATCTAAAATAAGATATAAAATAAACAGAAAGGATTTCCCGGAGAAGAGAATTCTCATCAAATTCAACATCAATATCCAAAAAAACAAGTCCACATTCTTAAGATATTGTTTGAATTTTATTTGACTTTGCATTATGACACATGGTATAAGAGTCGTAAACCAACCAGTCTCTTCAAAAACATCAGAAACAAAGACTGGAAATCTTTCTATAATGTTTTAGCAATTTTTTCCAGCATAAGAATTTCATAGTTTCCTAACATGAAATCTTAATGTTTTATATAATCTTTTCAAATCCAGTCTAAAATCAATCTCGATAATCTACTAATGGCACTTACCTGAGATATTCATTTCTGCATCATTATGCTTCCCATAAAAATAATTAATAAACAGAAAAATATAAGTGGGTGCAGTGATAAACCAACAAAAAACCTTTAAGATTCTAAAGATTATGAAGCATAGAAACAGAAGGGCATAGGCAGAGTAAACCACCAATAAAAGTGAGTTTAACATTTATAACCAAGGATTGCAATAAAAATATTTTATCCTAATTGATATGTACCAGTATCAGAGATATAATACAGGCAAATGGAAACCAATAAAAAAATTATTAAAAAAAGAAAGATTGAATTGAAGGACACTTCACGTTGTATCAAGCCAAATGTTCCAATTTTGATAAATGATCAAACAGGTATACAATTATGACTAATTAATTGTTTCAAATGTTGTTCAGACAGCTCTAGGCTACAGAAAGGAAGATAGAGATGTGAAACAATTGAATGAGGCTCAAAATTTTTAGACCCACGATTTTCAGCAGAGGGATGAAACCACTACAAAGGTCAATCGCTTCAAAATCTAACAACATAATCAAGAAAAAATTGGTATTTACCTCAATCTAAGGTGATACTATTTCTTTATGAACTTCATGGAATTAGTAAATAGTAGCTAACTCTCTATAAAGAAAGAGGAGAATCACTTCTTATGCAAATACAATCCAAAGTCGCATTTAGTTAGAAATGCACAATGTTTTCAAATTCAGATTCATATAGTGAATCATTTTGGTGATTTCATATTGTGAATGTACGAATGATAACTTGTAGGATTTAAAAAATGATAGGAAAGGTAGATTTTCACATACCAATATATATTAAATAAGGAAATGTCCTATTTAATAATACAATATGCTGGATATAGGATCATGATTTATTACCAACAATAGAGTTCATATTTACCTTGATTAAAATTTATGCCAATGTCTATTTTTTTATTTGGAATTGAAATGAAATGATGCAGTCAAATAGATAACATAGTCATTCGAGTGCTTCAGCTATAGGCAACGATTACTGACTCCACCCTCATCACTGGTTCCAAGTTTCCATGTATATTGGCATGGTTGATGCGAGGAAGGAAAAACTGTTGATATATGAAAAAAGGAATAGTAAACTGATTCGATGAATTAAGATTTCTTCTCAATCATTGTCAACTCCAAATTGCAGCAAAACTTTTTCTTCTTAGTCATCATTGCATATTGACCAATTTGATTCGGATGGATTTTCTTTTCTTTTTTTTCCTAAATATAAAAATGATTCATGTTCAATGTTATTGAGACAAATCATCATTGTTCTTTTGAGTTTTGATTCATATAAAATGATCCTAAAGATTTAAATTGTTATACAGTTCTAAAAACTATGAAAAAAACCTACTTGTGGGTCTGAAAAAGGAAGCAATCAGTTAAAGATCTACCTACTATTTCAACACACTGGCTAAAATGACTTACTGAAACTAATAATGGTTGAAAATTTTGTAAATAAAAAACCTGTTCAGGCAGACCCAATGAAATGATATCAAGAGCTTCATGCCAGTCAGTAGGACCATTTGTAGTAGCAAACTGTCGAGCTAAAATGTGCCTTTCATCAGCTTCAGCATAACCAAAAGTTTCCCTGCTGTTAAGCATCATCAATAAAGAACAGGCAAAAATGGGAAGGATGATCGTACGGGGAATATGTGATTGTATGGTTAGCACAAGAAGCAAATTTTATTTTTTTTCAATCAATTACCCATACCTTGCTTCTATTGGAACAGAAACAACACGCGAGTAAACTTCTCCACACTGTTCTGCTACATCTAGCCTGTAAATTCAACATAAGTTTAGGCATCATGACACAACAGAACCGTGAAAGATCAGTGAAATACTGAAAGAAAAAAGATTAGAAACAACTTGAGAATCAAATTAGAAAAATTATAACCATAGGAAAAATTAATTTCTTTCTAGCAGAAAATTTCTGATGGTTTAAATAAATACTTCCACACAGATTTAGCAAGACCTGCCATTTAAAATATAAATGAAAACAAGATAAGCATCTAGCAAAGCAAAGAAAGCATGAGACCATATATTATAATCCACGAACCTTCCTCAACAGAAAACAATGATATGTAGAACCATGAAAAGGTGAAACAGTCCTCTCACATTTTACATGGCCAACAACTATCCGATACCTCTAACAAGATACATCACCACTACATGACACAATGAGATCCTGACAACAACAGAAAAATGATTGCACATTTGACTCGTCCACCTCTAAGATACAGTAAGTGGCAAACTGATGACTACCCAACAGATATAGAAGCCCCAAATTGCTTATTTCTTTCAAAGAGCCTTAGTGAATATAAGCACTAACCCTTCGTAGATAGTAGGAACTTGTCTGTATCAAAAATTGCCCAAAAAACATAACAGAGTGAGGGAAAATAGAGTGAGACCTGGAGTGGTTGCTTATCTAAATATATAAGCTACCAAATAATCAGCATTGCATTAGTGATCATAGAATAGTGAAACTCCATAGGTATTATACAACAAAGACACAACAACTAAAATGCAAGGGCCACAAGTATACAAGCTAATACATGTAATTCATTGCTTCTTTCAATTTCATCCTCCAGACAAAAGATAGAAAATAACCCAGGATGTCAAAGTGGGAATACTAGAGCATTAAATTTGGTAGCTTTATAGTGAATAGTATTTTCCAGGTAGCGAATCCTCGGCACTTGACAGATTCCGTGAAGGAGATCATTCAGATGTCAAGCCAACAGGCTGTGATGAAGATTTCTGTTGCACAAATGCTGAAACACAAGGATGTTATGTGTGACTTAGCATGTTTCTAGCTAGAGATAGGGCTAGTATGTCTCATTTTTATTTCCTTTGAAAAGAATTACCTAAGTTCATTTCAACCTAAGGAAAACAAAGATGAGCAATAGTTAAAAGCTTTGGCCTTATGATGACAAGTTTGTTTAATATTTTGCTTCAAAGGAGTATAATCTTCATTACTTCTATAACCTCCCTCAAACTGAACGACCATAAGGGTTTTATGTTGCAAACATAGGGAAAATATCTGCTAAATTTCAAATGAGAAAAATAGGTTAGTGCTCTTATGTCTACTCTTAAAAGAAGAGGAAAACATATCCAGAGCAAATGACGAAATGGGTAAAAGAACAATACACCAAGAGAAGAGAAGATAACAGAAAAATGAGTAAAGCTACATATTTTCTTGAAGAAGGCACAGGGGCTGCAGTCAATTAATTGTGGTCTGTGGAGGGCAGAAGATAATTTAGATGCAGAAAGATTAGGAGGGAAAGTGCGGAAGGGATGCAGAGGCTGCACTGATTCTTCATCAATCTGCAGCCTCCGTTGTAAAGAACCCTAGAAATGAAAGCCAACATTCACCAATTCCAAGCCCAATTTAGAAGTGCAAAAGCAACATATGAAATAGGCAAAAGGATAATCACATCCGAGTCATATTTCCTAACAGTTCAAAAAGCAGCAGAAGGAAAAATAAATGCCTAATGCTGTAATTTTACAAAATAAAAAAAAATCATGCCACATATCAATTTATTAATCGGACTAACCTTTTTGCAACATAAGTAGAACAAAATGAATATTAATTTATAAAAATATATGAAGATTTTAGTATAATGGAAAGCAATACAAACACTACCAAAGAGATTTTCCAAATAAATAGAATTAAATAATTTGTATTCAGAATTTGCATTGTGCGAAACAAGTATTGCAGAATTTGATATTAGATAAATAAACACAAACAAATATATATATATATATATAGAGAGAGAGAGAGAGAGAGAGACCCATTCTCTCGGACTGAACGCCTTAGAGCAGCTCTAGCCTCACCAGGCTTGCCTTCCTTTCTCTTATCCATTTCTCGAGCCTGAAAATAAAAGGACAAAAACACATACTAGGGAAAAAAAAAGAGCATGGAAAACAAAGAACAAAAAGTCATTGCAATAGAGATTATCATAGCTTTATAGCTTATGACAATCCTATGATATCTCAGTCATCATAAGATGGAAAGAAGCATGTACTAACTTTCCATTTAAATCTATCATCTAGCATACTCCTTTGAGCATCAGAAAGCTTTCCAACATATCTCCAGACATCTTCACCTGTTAAAGGACAGACAACCGTTTCCACATAAGTACCAAAATGCAGACATCATAAGGTACCAAAATGGATATCTTGAAAGATATCAGAAATCATATCCATCATTGCAATCAAAGTAACCGGAGCATCAGCTAGATAACATTTCAAAATTTAGAGCACAAAGGACATACCCAGATGTTTGTAAGCAGTAGCCAAGGTGTTAAGAGCAGCTTTCCTGATTTCACCATCACGCTCAGATGTTAAACCAGCAACAAGTTGCAAAGATTTCAACTGTCCACTAATCTAAAAAAACAAGATATAAGAAAAACATGTAGTTGATTAAAAAAATACACTGATAGTATGATGACTGTAAATTAACCTCAGCTCCAGAATGATCGAGTAGGTATTCAATGAAATCAACACATTCTATCCTAGTCCGATTATTCTTTGATCGCAGGCCTTCCAAAATATAAGGAAAGAACTTTGATGCTGAATAATTAGTAACAATTTTCTTCATCAATTCACGCATCTTCTCCCGGACTTTTTCGATGTTATGACCAAACTGCAGTGAGAAATAACTTAGCACCACAAAATAAATAGTTGAATGCAGCAACCAAGCAGTGAGAACCAAATTAAAAAAGGAAATATAAATGTATTCCACCATGCATGTATTTTACTCTGCAGGTCTGCACAAATGCAATTTGCCCAGGTGCCACCCATAGACAACACCCAAAGAATATGAGTAACACCCCCAAACACCAAAAAGAGGAAGTACTATACATACATTAATGTGTAACAAAATCAAATAAAGCAGTTGCCTGATCAACCATGTCTATTAGGTGGGGACTCGGGTTCTGCCATGTCCTAACCTACGCAGGAACCCTTGCCCCACCTAATAGACTATTGGGGAACCTCCAATAGCTCTTAACCCGATAAGAGTAGGTTGGAAACATGACAGAGAGGGTTTACTGTTCTTGAAGGCAACCGCTTTCCAAATGCACAAATGCAATTTGCCCAAGTGCCACCTGCAGACACACACCTAAGGAATACATGAGTAACACCTTCAAACAACCCAAAACACCCCCAAACACCAAAAAGAGGATGTACTATACATTTGGTCATGCATAACAAAATCAAGGAAAGCAGTCGCTCGATCAACCACGTCTATTAGGTAGGGCTCGAGTTCTTTCATGTTCCTAACCTACACTCGAACCTTCACGCCACCTAATAGATTATATGATCAGGGAACCTCCAAGAGCTGTTAACCCGACTGGAGTAGGTTGGGAACATGGCAGGGAGGGTTAACTGTTCTTGGAGGCAACCACTTTCCTTGATTTTTTGTTACACATGGCTAGACCTAACTTCGCCATTCCCATCTTCCCTCCCATCTCCCTCGGGGCAGGCTACTTCACATAGGATCTTCCTTGACTGTTAAGGGTGCTAACTGGGTGTACACTTTCATTTGTGCATTTTTTGATAGATAGAGAATCTTGATGGCATCAAAGAATATAGACAACCAAACCATATATTTAAAACAACCTTCTCAACAAGGCATGGAAGAAATATTGCAGCTTCAGCCTCAGTCAGACTATAATTTTCATCCTTTAGAACATCAAAAAGTTCTGGGAGGAATTCAAGCACCTACAAGTAGTAATTAAAAAGAGAAAAGATGATTTGTTACTTAACACTCTAAGCACCAAAACAAGCTAGTCAATTACCATAAAAAAAACAAAATATATTTTACCTTCAACAAGCATGTCGTATTTGACTCGCAAAATCGTAGAACGAACCATCTCAAAAGTATGTCAAGTAGTTCATATATATCAGTCCTATGAGATGGCAAAGCCTATATAAAGACAAGCAAATTACTCAAAACAAAAACATCTATGAATTATACATGCACAATCCGTTATTGCTAATTTGGGAGGGAAAAAGTCAATCCACCTTTTGCAACAACTCAAGTCCATCTACTTGCCTCTTGAAGTCTGGGCTTAAAAGTCTCCTATGGAGATCTTCTCTGAAATGCTTTATGAAATCATACTGCAGTAGAAGTTCTACTATCATAACAAAGAATGCTTAATATCTTATCACATAAAAACAAATACCCTTCTAAATTTCTAGGAACAAAAAATTCTGCATGTCTACACCATCACGTGAGGGTAGTGCCACCCTTGCACACAGATCTGGCTCACTGCGAGGCCATGAACAGTAGCCAAATAATGTACCTAATACAATAGTACAATGATTTCCTAATATTTATCCTAAATGTTTTAATGTTTGCTTCATAATGCATACAAACCTAAATAGCATGTTCTGTCATATTTATGTTCTTTCTTTCCAGGTGTAACTTTATCTCATGGTACCTTTTTGCTACTAAACATTTCAAAGCTTTATATTTCTAGACAATGTAGAAAATAAGAATGGAAAAACATGTTTATAAGATTGGTAAAGCTTGAGAAACAAAATGTAGAGATTTAGAGATGCATAAAAGATAAAAATGAGTTCTTATTGATGATAAATATAATGTGATCAAAATTAAAACATTACAAACACTATTAGTGAGCAATCAAATAATGAAGATGTGCAAACATATATATTTGGACAGTAATTTTATTAAAATTTAGAAGAATTTAGGAAATTAAATTAAATTTGGTTAGCCAAATTATTCAACAACTTTGAGAACTAAGATGTAGGAATCAAGGAAAAAATTTTAGCAACACTTAATAAGAAGAAAGTGAAACATCATGCTGTGCTACTTATAGAAGAATCAAACTAACAAGTCACACTATAAGTCCTCAAGAATCTAGAAGAGAATGAAAGATGAAACAAAAAATCAATTTAATCATGCCCATAAAACCAGATATAAGAAATTTACTTAATAATAAGAGATGAAATTAATATTTTTGAAAGAAAATTGATTTATACTTGAAAGACAACATATGTGCTATTTATTTGGACAACTAATAGAACATATCAAATGTAGAGAAAAGAAAGATTTTGGAATGATTTTTGAAAAAAAAAAGACTGTCCGGTGTACGAAGCTCCCGCCATATGGATCTCAAAAAAGGATTTATTGTACACAGTCTTACCCTGCTTTGCAAGAAGTTGTTTTCAGGACTTACACCAGTGACGTGACCTCTAAGTCACAAGACAACAACTTTCCCATTACGCTAAGATTCCCCTTCTTTGGAATGATTATTGAATTTTAAAAAAAAAATTAGGATAGAGTCTCAAGCCAATTTTTGTGGTGAATTTTTTAGAAGGAATATTTAGTAGTCATCTCAGTGTAATAAGGATGCAAATGATAATATAGTCACTAGTGTCAGAGCTAGTGGCTTATAGGTTCACATCAAACATCATCTCCAAATCTTTTGCATTAATATAGATGAACTCACTAAATCATACTCAACATGAACATCCTTTGTGTATGTCATTTGTGCACTATGTTATGCCAATTGACAAGAATGTAAATAGGATAAAATCAAAGCTTGACTTATGAGAAGAAACTTCAAAAATAAATACATATTTTAAATATTTTGGACATGATACTCAAGGACATATCGATCAATATCATTAATAGAAAAAAGAGCTCTTGTGTGATTTTGTCATATGCCCATTAGACTAAATGAAAAATTGTATAATAACATTGGTGCATAGCATGGCCTGCTTTTTTATTTATTGAAGTGATAGATAATTAAGAAATACCTCGAAAAATAAGCATAGGAGAAATAAGAACACTAAATGGATATGTAGCTACTATAAAAAAATACTACAATTAGAAAGCAATTAAGTGAATATCTAATAAATAACAAGATGAAAGGAATAAAAGATTAAGGTAAAAACATGTTTAAAGGTGAATGATAGAATAAGTTAGATGCTTTGGGATTAGACTCTTCATCTACCCCCTTTGTAACTGTGTCAGAATCGGACACCCCTATTCGTCACATGTACAACCTTTTACAAATAGTTGCCAAACATTTAGATTGATGCTTGTATCAAATATCATACCTGAGTACAAGAAACATGGATAAATTTGAATTGATTACACTTGAGGTGTCCACATTTGAGATGCTAGACTTCTAGTATGCACACAGGTGTGAGGTAACACACACATACAATCATATATCTATATACTACTAGTTATTTATAAGTAATTAAGTGACGCTTCAAACATTAATATATTCAAAGATGACTGACCAATTAATAGTTAGACAGGTTTAATCAATTAGAGTTAATGGTCCCAAGGATAGAGGGAGACAAGAACTGTAGTTGATGTAAAAATTATTAATTAATTAATTTGAATTTTACTATTGCGATAATCTTGCGTAGCATTTAAAGAGGGAAACGATCACCAACATGGCTTGATGATGTATTACTATCAGCCATCGGTTCCAAAGATTAGATGAATTATTTTTTCTCAAAATTACAGAACATATCATATTCATGAGAAAAGCATCCGCAACTGCTTGAAAGAAAAGATATGAGAGACAGAACAGGAAAAAAAAACAAGCACAGTATCATGTGTATGGGAACTTTTTATCAAACATTTCTGGCTCAGTATTATAGCTCTCTTAAGCAAGCTCCAAATTGTAAAACAAAGATAAATAAAAATATCAGATCGCTTGAGAAAGAAACCTCTAACTCCTGAACTTGTTCTGGACGTGGCTCCTCAAACTTATATCTCCGAGGAACATGCTTCTCCCTATCTTCCTGCACAGTGTGCAGAAAATTTTGAGTAATAAATAAATATATGTTCAAAATATCAGCACAAATATAAATATATTCCCCATAATAAACCTTATAGGAGTCTTTAATGTTAAATAAAGGCTGTGACTGGACAGCAAGATCTTGAACAGAAGCAAAAGGGTCAAGTTTGGAAGCCCTTGTTGGAACATTTCTCTGGCAAAACAATAATATCAAAAGTAAGCATCATCTGCTTTTGAAATTTTTTACAACTAGGGAGACAATCACACCGTTGGCATCATCTTGCTGCCAGGTCTACGGTCATTGCCAACATTTGATACTAGCTTTCCATTCTTCGTGGTGGACTTGGAAGTCAGACCACCAGAAATTACTCTTGTGGATTCTGAAAAATCTGAAGGCAACCAAATAGGATGAAAATCATACCCCAGATGGCTTTAGGGTTGCATTTAAGACGTGAGACTTCAAGTAAGATACCTTCAATTGCACCAGATGGCTTTAAACGCTCAAGTACAACAGTCAAAGCAGGTCCCTTCAAATCCTTCATACACTTGGTAGTCTGCAAAATTAGAAGACAAATGGAAAAAGGTGTGATGATCCATGTCATCATTGTCTTAAGGAGAAGAGACCAAAGGTTTAAAAAAAGGTTCACATACTGCTTCTTGTCCACAGACTCTAAGAACTTCAACAATACAGGACTCAGCAGCCTTGCGAACATCTGCTGATTTATCCTGAACAAAGAAATGTATTTGATAAGAGTATTACTACCCAAAGAAAGTGGACCTGATGAAACTGTAACTTAGACTTACAGTCATTGCAGTAGAAATTGGCTTAAAAAGTTGTGAAGCATCAGCTAAATCATTTTCCTCTGACAAATGTCTTGTTAACCAATCAAAAAGATCTTTCCGGCCCTCAGCGCCAAGTTTTGAATCAGCCAAGGCAACTGTAATATATGGAATCTAGAAAAAAAATGCATCAGATAGGTATATTACCAGCCAATAACGGGAGACAGCAAAGGAGATCACCATAGATCTAAAGGTACCATTTTATCAAGGTGAACTGCAAGGATCCACGAATCTAAAGTATTCAATGTGCATTCTCTCATGTGCTTCTTGTTATCACCCAAACACTTTAATACATCTGATAGAATCCCCTATATAAGAAACAGCAGCAGTGGTAACATCATAAAGGCTTAAAGAAGGTTCGATGAATAAAAAATGTTAAAAGAGTTGGTCAAATTGGACTGCCTACCTTACTAGATTTCTCAACAGGAAGGCCCATTGCTGATGCAAGACCACTAATAGTAACCAAAGTTGACATTATCAAGTTTTTGTTACTATCAGATAGACGGCTTCTAAGAGCACCAAACAACTCAACTGACATTGGACAAATAAAACAGGCCAAGTGAATTCACAAATATAGTGATCGAGGAACAAAGAAAAAATGGTGTGAACTATACCAGTTCCAGTTGGTTGGATACGCTTATGTGCTTCTTCTATAATTTTATTAACAGATTCAATGGATTCCAAACGAACCTATATATTGAGAGAAGCAAATTCAATCTGCATTAACACCGAAAAGCTAATAATTATAAAACAATTGGATAATCACTCTGAATTTCATACTTTCCAGTCAGGGCTTCCCAGATCCTTCAACAGATTAGGTGTTATCTTTGCACTAATATCCTCACGAGGAAGCCCATCAGACCCAGATGCAGTAGGCAGTCCACAATCCAATATTTTTACCAATTTCTTGGGAGCTGCTGCAACACCCTATCAATTGTCAAATTAGAAATTTAGTGATGAATAAAATAAGTTCAACAGCAAGATCACATTACATTATTCATATTTTACCTCATATGGGTTCTTTTCACACTCAGCATCCAAAGCACTTAAAAGAGCAGGCTTGACATCAGTCAGAAAACCTTTAATGTCTGTGAGGAAGCAAAGTTAGACACCATTGTCATAACAACTAGAAGTCAAAGAATTTTACCAGGGCCAACAAATTTATGTAAGATCCCAATAAGTTTGACGGTTGCATTCCTGATTTGTGCAGTGCCAGATTGCAGCCCGAATTCTTTGCAAAAATCAATTAAATCCTGCAAGCAGATAATTACTGTGAAGATAGAATTTCACAAGACTCTCTGACTGCAAAAAGACTCCAATAGCACCTTTAACTTTATATGGGCAATTCCAAAGTCTTCAACTGCAGATACCATCCATGAAATGCCTTCAGTGGAAACCTTGGGATTCTTGTGC
>JBAMHZ010405493.1:0-12014 GCA_037177395.1 Alpinia galanga
AAAGACCAACACTAAAGGTAAGGGAAAACAAACTACAAAACCTAGGGCTTCAAGTCATAAGCTGCAAAAGAATCAAGATAAGAAATCCACTTATTTCTTTTGCAGGAAGAAAGGTCATTTAAAGAAATATTACCCTAAATATGTCAACTAACGTGTTAAGAAAGTTTAGCTTCTTAACTTTGTTAATTCATAAATCAATTTAGCTACCGTATCTAATGACATTTGATGGATAGATATTGATGCTACTACTTACAAAAGTGTCACCATATAAGATTATCTCAGGGACCAACTATCAATTGATGATGATAAATTGATGATGAAAGACACATTTATATGAGAATACAAGAAGGCTAAAATAAAAGCAATACGCATTTTTAGGCTTTATTTAAGCACTGATATTTTTATGAATTTAGAAAATACATTTATTGTATCGCTTTTTTAGACTGAACTTAATTTCTATTTCTTATATGAACAAATCATGATATTCTTATTCATTAGAAAATGGAATATTTAGTATTTTTCAAAATTTAATTTTGATTAACACTAGTTCCATGATTGATAACCTACATAAATTAAATACCTTCATTCCTACTGACAATGTAGTACAAAATGTAATTTGACTAATGAAAATTTATCTATGTTGTGGCATACGTATTTAGGGCATATATCCAAACAATCTCTAGAAAGGTTAATATCACAAAGAATTTTAGATTCTCTTGACATGCAAAATTTTAATATTTGTATAGAGTGTTAAAGAGAAAACAACTAATAAAAGTAATAAAGGTGCAAGTCGATATAGTGAAGTATTGGAACTGATTCATATAAATATATGTGGACCGTTCCCTAAGACATCATTGAATGGACACACATTTTTTATTAATTTTATAAATGACTATTCTTAATATGGTTACTTGTACCTCATCCATGAGAAATCACAATCCTTGAATGTGTACACAATCTTCAAGGCCAAAGTTTAAAATCAGCTAGGCAGGAAAATTTAGGTTGTCAAATCTAATTGTAGTGGTGAATACTATGGTTGATATGACTGATCAAATGAACAACATTCTAGACCATTTGTGGAATACCTTGCTAAGTATGGAATTGTAGCTCAGTATATCATACTTGGTACTCATTAGAATGGAATAGCTGAGTGACGAAATTGAACCCTAAAGAATATAGTAAGAAGTATGGCTTTTTCTTCTTTGGCAAAGTCTTTATGGGGTGAAACATTGAAGATGACAGTGTACTTACTAAATAGAATACCTAGTAAGGCAATGGCTAAAACGTCATACAAATTATGGAGGGTAAAACTTCTAATATTAGACATTTACATGTTTAAGACTATCCGGCTGAGGCTAGGCCTTATAGACCTGATGAAAAGAGACTAAACTAAAAAATATTCAGTTGCCATTTTGTAGTTTACTCTGAAAAGTCAAGAGACTTTTGAGTTTTATAACTTTTTCAAGACGGATAATGCCAAATTGATTGAGGATAGTGGGAACACTAAAATTAAGGATATATCTTTTGAGAAGGAAAGCATTAGTGATTCTCCTATAGTTACTG
Source organism: Alpinia galanga (assembly GCA_037177395.1). Classification (NCBI taxonomy): domain Eukaryota; kingdom Viridiplantae; phylum Streptophyta; class Magnoliopsida; order Zingiberales; family Zingiberaceae; genus Alpinia; species Alpinia galanga. The sequence continues at coordinate 1,564 of JBAMHZ010405493.1, forward strand.
CTGGTACAACTAATAGTGGTATGATAATCATATCCTATATTATTGGAATTGCACAGTGCACCAAGATATTCCTGAAGCACCTCCAGTACAAATAGAGGATTCATCTGCTCAAGCTGAGATATTTCCTTCTACGGTCAAGTGCTCTAATCATCTCAAATATAAGTGTCTTTGAGGAGATCCACTAGGAAGAGGAGATCAATAGTTTTACGTGATTACATTTATCTCTATGAGCAACAGTTTGACATAGGATTGGAAAGTGATCATACATTTATTTTCAAGAAGTCAAACATTACTCTAATTCTGAGAGATGGATCAAAGTCATAAAGAAAGAGATGAAGTCTATGGCAGACAATGACATTTGAAAATTTATCGAATTGTCTGAAGGGATGAGATTTGTTGATTGTAAATGAATATTTAAAATCAAATGAGATTCATAGGGTAATGTTGAAAAGTATAAGACTCACTTTATTACCAAATGATTCACTAAAAAGGAGAATATTGATTACAAGAAGACTTGCTCACCTATTTCAATGAAAAATCTCTTAGGATAATCATGATACTTGTAACTCATTTTAATTTGAAGTTACACTAAGTAGACGTCAAGACTACATTTTTCAATGGAGAAATTGAGGAGTCTATTTATATAGTACAATCAGAGAACTTTGATTTTCAGAATTTAAAGCATTTAGTATGTAAATTAAAAGTCTTATTTATGGCCTAAAGTAGACATCTCATTAGTGGTATCAGAAAGTTAATCAAATGGTTATTTTATTTATTTTAAGGAGAACTCTACTAATCAATGTATATACGTCAAGTTCAGTGAGAGTAACTTCATTATACTTATCCTGGATGATATTTTATTAGCAATAAGAATCTACTGCAACCAAGACATTTCTATTAGGTAATTTTGAAATGAAAGATCTTAATGATGCATCCTTTGTTTTAGGCATACAGTTATGTCGTGATTGTTCAATGTGTACACTTGGACTTTTACAAAAGATCTATATTGAAAAGGTACTCAGTCAATATGTCATGTAGAATTGTGCATCCGGTGACACACTTATCTAGGGGCGACAAATTTAGCTTGCAACACAGTCCACGTCTTAAATTTGAAATAAAGGAAATGCAAAAATTCCCTTATGCATCAACTGTAGGGAGTCTTATGTATGCTCAAGTTTATACACGTCCTGATATTGCATACACAATAGGGATGTTATACAAATATTCGAGTAACCCTCGACTAAAGCATTGGAAAGCTATAAAGAATATTATGTGATATTTGCAGAGAACTAAAGATGTCACGGTCACGTACTTAGATAGCAAGAGGTCCATTTTAGACTATATCTTCGTGCTTGTTGGAGGGGATATCTTATAAAAAAGTGTCAAATAGATGCTAATAACCACTTTTACTATGGAGACAGAATTTATAGTCTACTATGAAACATCTAACCATGAGATATGACCGCGAAACTTTATCACGACGCTATAGATCATTGATAAGCCATTGAGGATCAACTATTATTATTTCAAGAACATCTGTAGCTTGTTGAAGTCAATGCATATCTACATGTTAAAAAAAGAGTTCAAAGTGGTCAGCTGATGATATAGCACATCAGCACAAATTCCATATTGGCGGATCCGCTCACTAAGGGCTAACTGCCCAAGGTGTTTCATTAGCACGTGGTGAATATGGAGGTTCTTCTTTTGAATGAAGTACCCATTTAATGAGAGCCTTTATTTAATGTTTAATGATCTATATTAATGAATACAAGTATATTTTGATTATTGTGCATACTAAAGTTTAAAAGATACACGTGTATTTTGTTTTGTCACTCTGAAATAAAGATATCATGATTTGCTAATGCACTTTTGCATATAGTGTTTGTAAATATAATGTAGGACTCTGGTTTAAATCATAAAGATGAAATCATAGTTTACTAATGCAGTTTCGCATAAAGTATTTGTAAATATGATATTAAGCTCTTTTAAGCCATAAGGAGATCAGTTGAGAATAGACATTTGTAGATTACATTTCATGTAATTCTCATATTACACATTCACATCATAACTATATAATTGACAACATTAGTACTGTGATTATTGTTAAGGCTTGTTACAAGTTAAGTAACTATGACCTCTTTAGTCCTACACCAATGAAATTAATGAATTAGATTATTCTAAAGGGTATTTAATCCATAAAATTTGGCATTGTTAAGCTCAACTAAGGTTTTAATTGCATGTTATATGCGAAATCATATATAGTCCAAGTGGGAGATTATTGAATTTTATTTTTTTATTCAATGGGCTTATATGTTAATTAATAACACACAAACTTACTATTATAGATTAAGTCCAATGTAGTGATCTAATTAATGTATTAATTGTGGGCATGATTTAAAATTTTGAATTGTGTCAAAATTTCAATCCACGGAACGATATAACTTTGGTATCGTATCGTATCATATCAATATAGTTTCAGTACTTTTAATTATAAAATATATTAATTTTTTTAAAAAATATTTTAAATATTAAAAAATAATAAAAAAAAGAAAAAAGACATCGAAAACATAATTATAGTAAAAAATTAATTATAATAACATGATTAATTAATTAATTTTGATTGTATAGGATTAAAAAATAGAATAAAATAAAATTTAATAATAAAAATATTGTTATTTATAATAAATAAATATATAAATTTATGAAATATTTTTAGATTAATAGAATAATTTTATAAAGTTTTGATTGACTTTATTTAGAAGTATAGATAGGAGTTGATTGAAATTATTAACATAAATTTTTATAAATCCTAAAGTTGATTTCGCTGTGCTCACCTTGCGCACACTGTGCGTTCCTCCATAGAGGTCACCACAGCCCTACAGTGGCATTTGTAATGGCCTCCACGACCCTACGGAAGTCGCTGTGACCCCGTGAAGGTCGCCATGAACCCACGGCGGCCTCCATGACATCATGACAACCTTCACGACCCTGCAGTGCAAATGTTGTACTGGTGCCAAACAGCGAGTAGAATGACAAATTTCGCCCATACCGCCTACATAGCTCGAGATTTTAAACTATGATTACGGGTTTATGTTATTGGATGTAGATTTTATGTATAGAACCCATTAATCCATTAACTCATTATTATTGATAAGTTGATAGCGAATTTGGGCCCAAAAGTATATAAAGGGGTGTCGTCCTTGTAGGGTTAAGGCAATTAGAATCCCTTCTCACCCCATTTGAGAGAGAGACTTATGCAAATCGTTGCCTTAATTCCTACGGAAGACAAGTCCCGTAGCTATTTCTTGTGCTTTCCATCTTCAAGTTCTTCCGGCAGCAATCAGAATGACGATATCTCTGGATTCAGGTCAGGATTTAAGACTTATTTGCTTCCATTATATTTATTGTCGCAAACTTGTTATAAAATCTACAATAAGATCATGTGTTTGAATTATTTGGCTTTATTTGATTCATATGCAGTAGCATAATTCATGCTTAGATTATTCCAACCTTGAAACCTTTGGAAATAAAACTTCAATAAATTTAGATATCATGAAAAACTAAAATCATCCTGTTGTGTAGGCCTTCAACTAAGAAAAACCACTTTCAACTATATGGACACAACAAAAGAAACCATATTGAACAGTTAAGTCTTTGAGTGATAAGACTAACTAGCCATTGTTGATTTACAGGTCCTACCAGTGCAGCTAAAGCTGTATAGTAAAGCAATTACTTGAATATTGTGCTAGTTAAAAATTGAAGAATTCAGGATAGAACTAGAAACTTGTAAGTAATCAAATGTCCTCTATAATTGCAAGGAAGTTGACAATTGTCAAAAAATTCCTTGAGTTATTGATCACAAAGCAAGAGTGTAGAATTCTTTATTGACAACTTGGTTTGAGGACTTGCTTGGAGATTCTAGTGATCAAATTATGGAATCAAACTGAGAGACGCTGGTGAAAGTTGAGAGGAAAAAGCAAAGAGAAAAAAAAATAGCAATGGAATCAGCAACGCTTTTTAGAACATACAAATAAGTAATGCACAATTTAAATTTAGATTGAAAGTCAAGATGCATTTGAGAACTTGTACCTTGAAACTATAACTAGTATAACTTAAAGGAAAAAAATTTAATACATGCAGATTGGGGATAATTGGACATTTGAAGAATCTATTTTTCTAACAATGTTACCTAACACAAACAAGCTGATAACTTTGATCCATTCTTCATAATAAGGTCATACTGAAGAATTATTGGTCGTTATTGACCAAATGTTCCATCATCAAAATCATCTGTAGAGTTCTCCTGACATATCAATCTGTCTTCCCTTAATGGATTCAATGCCAGACCTTCCCAATTACCATGTTCCTTTGTGATAGTGGTAGAATCAATAAAAGCATTAGCATTATCTATACTCAAACCAAGATCTTCAGAAGCAAGTTCAGCTAGTCCCCCAGCTCTGATTGGTGATGTGAGAACATTGAGATCATGATCATCATCCAAGCCAGCAGAAGAGCCACCAGCAACCAATGCTGCACCATCGACGTCATTAACTGCCCCTATGTCTGATTGATCAAAGGAATCTTTTCTTTGTCTTTTCCATTTCTTAGTGGATGACGTGCCATCATCCTCAAAATCCTCTTCCACCCTATCCTTGTGTAAATAAACCCACAATTTTCTTTCGCTATCAAATTGCACACAAGGATCACGCTCATAGTGCAACCTATCTAGAGCCCCACTCACAACTTGGTTCACTTGTGCATCAGAGATGTTTTCAACAATGTATTGAGAGTCCCTTAATAGGGTACAAACATCTGCTCTAGTTCCAATGCTACCAGGAAGTCTGGCTGCTGCATCTCGAACAAGACAAAGAATGGTAACATGTGGTGGTCGATCTGGTTTAAGCATGAAATGATCCCGAGCTTTAGAGGTTGGCTTTCCACCACCCCTTCTTAGTGGAGCAACAATAGATTTTCTCCCATCAGCAGCTGTATAGGAAAAGGCTCTATCTGGAATAGAATACCGTAACAATTCCTCTCTGTGGAAATATGCTCTTACATCATCAGAGCTGGGACTAATAGTGTTCAGACTCTTTTGGGCTTTTAGATCTTTGAACCTTGCCTTCTCATCCACGTTCAAAAGCAATGAAGCAGGAGGAGGTGGGAGGCTTCCAATCTGCTGGAGTGTCGTTTGACTACTTTTAAGCCAATTAGCAAAAGCATCAACCAGCTTTACCAGCATCTTGTGAGGAATTCCCCAAGCATCTGCAGAAGTTTCTTCCTCCCCATTATCATTGTCTGAGGTAGAAGCAATAGGGCCTGCCCATGACCATCTTTTGTTTGATTTCTCATATGATACTAGGGGCTTCCAACCCTTTGCCCCCAGTGGTGCTGTTTTAGATGAAAAAATCTTCAGAACTCCTCGGATTAAATCATGAAGTGGTTCCTGTGTTTCAAGAATGTATGGATCTCCTGGGTTTGATCTAACTTGATCAATAATCTCTTGAACTGTGAGAGAAAGATGCTCTACAGATCCTGTAGAATGTTTGTTCATACTCTCAACTGATTGAGAAATATGTATGTCATTTGTTTTTTTATGCATTTTGTGCTGATCATCTGTGAAACTTTTAGGTCCATTGTCATCGTCAAGATGGGAGGCTATCAGTGTAGTATCTTCCACAAGAGGAGTAATCATTGCCTTCCTTACAGCTGAAAGAAGATGTATGATGGAAAATGAAAATCCTGTGTGAATAGTTGGGGCGATAAGGGTAAATGGTTTCTTCCGTGGCTTTGCCTTAGCTTCACCATCTCCTGAAGCCTTTCCTGATACTACCAAATCCGGATAAATGCCATTCAGCATCTCAGTTTCATCATCTGCTTTCCTTTTAATCTTCCTGGTAACAACATAGTCATCAACCTGCAGTTTAGGACTGTCCTGTTGGTGAACAGGTTCATCTTGGTCACTCAAGAGATGACCATTAACCTTCTGTTTTGATTTCTTTGACAAAGAGTTGCACCCTTTAAGGGCCATGCCTGATCTTTCTTGAGCAGCATCAATCCTTGGACCATGAACCATCATGTTCCATGATTTGTTGATTGATTTCTTGTTCCCTCGTGACTTGCGCATGCCATGTAAACTCTCATTGTGTTCATCCCTCACCCCAGTAGCATAATCATCAGAATACAAAGATTGCACTGGAGAATTATGCACATCAGCCATCCCTTTGTACCTCTTTTCTGCACTTGGGTGTTCTACCAGTGTCTTTTTTGTAGGTCTTCCATTCTTCGCTTTCATGGAATTTGAGTCAGGTGTATGTCCACTTTTATTCACATCAGGGAAACCAGTATAGCCTTTTTTATCACCTTTCATGAGCTTGTTTGGGTTTCTAACAGCATTTGTTTTGTGATCTTCAACCTGCTCAGATGAATCAGATTCTGTCTCCTCATTTCCAGATATGGTACCTTTATTCTCATACTGTGTCTCATTGGTCCACTCCTGTGGTATCCTGGTTCTAGAATCCTTTAGAATATGTGAGTTACCCATTCGTACCAGAGAATGTCTACACAACTTATTTTTTGATGCAAAACCAGTTCCAGATTTACCAACCCTGTAATCTTTGCCAATCCTATCTGATTTAGCTGAATGGCTCAAGGAAATGACTTCCTCATGCATCTCATTTAGCTGCATGGAATCAGTTAGCTTGTGCTTACGGTCTGTGCAAGTTGAAGGAAACACCCAAGCCCTGTCAAAGTATTTAGCTTTGGTCTGCTCAGAGGACTCATGAAGATATAAATTTACTGCTTGGTCTGACTTCCATTTTCTTCCACGACTCTGGCTAAAATTGTAACGGATGTCAGGATCTTCATCACTGTGCATGTCTGTATCATATCTTTTTTGTAGTCCTTGTTTCTTTCCTGATATCAGCATATTAGTTCTGGCTACTGCACTTGTATTTTTTGCAACCCAGTCTTGTTGTGAAGGAAAATATCCTTCTTCCTCATCATCATGAGCTCTTTTGGATGTTTCCACATCGTACCCTGCAAATTTATTCTGCTTCAATCCATGCTTCAAGGTTGAAGGATACCCATGTGATGCTCCAATGCACTCCTGTGCTAAAACCTTAGAAGGGGAAACTTTTAAAAATCCTTTTAAGGACTCTTTTGTGTGGTTTACTGACTGGTGAGTCATGCCAATCTCATGAGGTATGATATCGAATTCAGGGTTCACAAACTGCTGACCTATCTTAAACCGCTTATTCAAATACCAGTTATTAGAATCCCCACTCTCTGAATCTATCTCAAAACCAACATCACCATTTCCAACATAGCTTGAAGGCCTCAGACTCCTCACAATATTGAGAATCCGAAGTCTTTCTTCTATACCATATCCACTACACTTCTTCCATGCATCCCTTGTGCGGACAAAACGCAATACCATAGAATTATGATATTTACAGAGGTTATGGTAGTATTTGTGCTGTTGTACGAAACTCAAACCTCGACGGTAAAGAACAATCCTCGGATCACAGAGCCCTCCTTTCAACTGATTGAATAGAGTATCAAGCGGGCTTCCAAAGTGAAAATTTTCCCCAGAAAACAGCGCTTTAAGAGTGCGTCCAAACGTCTCCTGATCCATATCCGGGAGGTACTCGGTCAACACAAAGCGCTCATCCTCCGAGAGGCATTCGTTCCACGTCTCCAAGGACAACACTGTCCCCAAGCCGGAGAGGCAGTAGAGCTCGAGTGGAACGCTAAAACTCTGGTTTCCCACCTGGCACAACTGAGTTCCTGGCTCGCCAAGCTCTGCCGGATCAAACTGGTCAGATTCCATGCCGGAGTCCACATCCGAAAAATCCGAAGTATAAGACCCCACCTTGGCACTCCTCGCACTTGGCTCCTCTTCGACATCCTGAGTCGAGCCACTCCCTTGGCTCACGGGCGAGGAGTCTCTGTCCCTCCTCGAAACCCTAGAATCATCGTTCGGAGTCGTCATTGATCCCCCGCAGAGGATACGATCTTTAGCCCGCCAGCAACCCAGTAGCACCAGAAACGATGAAAAGAATAACGAAAAGTAAACAGGCAACAAAATGAATCAAATCCGGCGAGAAGTAGGAGAAGAAGACGCAGAAAGAAGACAAAGGAACACCAGAAAAGGGCGAAGAAGATCGACTCGCCGGAGGAGACAAAGCGAGACAGAGCAAAGTATTTGGGTTGCGGCTCGGAAGCGAAGTGAGAGGAGCGGAGAAGAAACCCTAGAAGGAATAGGAGAAGAAGGGTAGGAAGAGAGGAGAGAGGAGGCGAAGCGGTTAGAATAAGGAGAAGGGAGGTGATGGATGGCTCGAGGAAGGGAAAGAGAGCGAAGTGTGTGTTTGGGACGGCGACCCGATACGGGAACGGCTCATTGTTGCGTTTCAGTTAACCCGACACTACGGTCGTTACGATATCGTAGCGTTTCCAGTTGATTTAATGATTACCCAGCCGTTGTTTTTTTTTCTTAAAAAAACAAAATGTACGATATCATTCTTGTCGAGTAAAATATATATATATATAGGGTAATTTTCTCTTACACAATTTATCTCATACAACCCGTGCACGATAACTTCACCATTGGCTTTTTCTCCTTGGCACTGTCGGCGCCGGTCGACGACCGACCGGGAAATGATCAGATACGAATTTTGGCCCGCCAGCGCTGCGGGTCGACGGCGCTGGCAGAGCCAATTCCGGACGTATTAGACTCAAACTCATTGACAATCTATTGATGCTAATGATAAGGGATTAATACACATATAAATTTGCATCTAATAATATAAACTCATGATTATAATTTCAAATTAGATCACTTTATTAGGTTTATCCAAAATGATAAATTTGTATGTTATTAGTTAACATATAAACTTACCAAATAAAGAATAAAATTTAATAATCTCTCACTTAAATTATATGTGATTCTATGTATAACACATAATTAAAATTTTAGTTGAGCTCAACAATGCCAAACTTTGAGTTAAATACCTCTTTAGAATAATTTGATCCATTAACTTTATTAACATTAGACTAAAGAGGTCATAATTATCTAACTTATAAAAAGCTCCAGCAACAATTACAATGTCAATATTATTAATAACATAGATTTAATATAAATATATAGTATGAGAATTACATGAAATATGATATACATATATCTATTCTCAACTGATTCTTTTTATAATCCATAAGGATCAAAATTATATTTACAAACACTTGATGTCAAACTACATTAACAAACTTCAATTACAACTTTATGACTTACATCAAAGTTCTATATCATATTTATAAATACTATATATAACACTGTATTAACATGCCATGATGTCTTTATTTCAAAGTGTCAAAATAAAACACACGTCACTGTACAAAATAAAAAATATACATATATTTATTAAAATAGAGCACAAAAAAAAAAAACAACTGCAACGCCTCACTAACTGAATCTAAAAAAACCCTTCATATTCATTACATGCTAATGAAATATCTTGTATAATAAATCCTTAGTGAGCGGATTCGCTAATATGAAATTTATATTGATATACTCTATATGTCTAGTACAATGGATGTTTCACTAAGATCTTTCATTTCAAAATTTTCTAATAGAAATGACTTAATTTTATACAGTAAATCCTTATTATTGATTGCAAGTAAAATATCATTCACATATAAGACAAATATGATAAACTTATTTTCACTGAATTTGACATATATACATTGATAAACTAGTTTCTCCTTAAATCTAAATGAAGTAACTACTTGATTAAATTTTTTATACTACTAACGGGATATCTATTTCATACCATGAATGGACTTCTTCAATTTATATACTAGGTGCTTTGAAGCCTCAAATTCAAAGTTCACTAGTTGCACCAAGTATATAATTTCTTCAATATCACCATTGAAGATTGTAGTCTTTGTTGGGTTCCTAAGCAAAAATTAATCAAAAATGCAACGAAAATGGAACCCACAAGAGATCCATACGAATTTTAATATTGCTCATTTATGCAATTTCAAACTAATTTGAAATAGGATGTTACCTTTGATGTGTGAAACTTTTACAAATCTTTAGAGTCAGGTTGACCTCTACACGATCCAATGTTCATGCCATTATGGTATCCACATGAGCACAATCGTCCTTCGTCTCATGAATACAACTGGAGAATTAATATTGTCTATGTCGTAGTGCTAGCTACTATTTAAAGAGATATCAAAATACCTAGCTTTTGGTTGACATAATCGTACACAATCTTATAAGATAAGATCATGTTTATTACTGAACCACCAAGTCATATCTAATATGATATTTTCCTTTATATTATAAAACGTGGACATAATATATGGTCTTGTTTGAAAAACTCAAACGTATATTAGATTAATTCATTAATCCAATGACTTTAGATCCAATTAGTTTAATCTAGTAATTCATT
>JBAMHZ010405603.1:0-12013 GCA_037177395.1 Alpinia galanga
TCCATAGCTATATGGAACACTATTATAGGACAGCTTGATCTCCTTTGACTTAGGTTTGTATTCCAATCCTTTCTTGTCCTCTAATGATCTTTGCTTATCCAAGCCTAGTTTTTTACCATTTGACCCTTTGAATGTATTTTCTATTTTCCTAAGCGTATTTTCCAATTTATTAAGTTTTGACTTTAAAACTTGATTTTTCTTTTCTAATATTTGAATTTTTGATTGTCCATTATTTTTTTGGACATTCTTCTTCTTTTTAGGCATATGTAGTCTTTTTAGGGTTATTGCCTAGGTTGTTGTCTTCCTTTCTATCTCTAAGATAAGATGGGTTTATCTTTCATGGTTCTAATGTTTTCCTTAGGTGTGGTAGTTCTAGAGGTAATTAATTTAGAGTTATCCTTAAACTTAAAATCATGATATTTAGCACCTAAACAATAAAATTTATTCCTAACATGCTTCTTATTATGATGTATTGGAATTGCATTATGAAATTTTGATACCTTAGGGTTTGCCTTAGAAGCTCCTACACTTAGCTTTCTCTTATGTCCTTCCTAGGGTTCCTCCCCTTTAGACATTGGTTCTGGTAATGTCCTCTTATATTGCATGAGAAGCATACTATGTGCTCCTTGTCTTTATGTATTTAGGTACCAGATTCTTTAGACTTCTCCTTCACTTTGGAAGCCACTTAAGCCTTTTTCTTGGTTAAACTTGGGCATTTATTCTTGTAGTATCCCTTCTTCCTACACTCAAAGCATATTATGTGATCTTTATTTTTGCAAATTGAGCTTGTATTACCTTTCTTGGTGTTAAGAGGAACTTGAGCTTGTTCTTCATAAGTTTCAGATGTAGAGGACTCCACTTGTTCCAGCACCACCATCTCTTTTAGCTTGAATGTTGAGCACCGACCAACTTTTGAATTTCCAAGCTCTTGGGAAGATAAATCCTCCCTTCTCGGCTTTTTCTTCATCTTGAATCGGTGATAGTTCTTCATGGAGCTTGGCAAGCTTGCTCCATAGATCTTTGACATCTTGATATTTTCCTATTTTATCCAAAATCTCATTAGGAATAATTTTAACTAAAATTTTCGTTATCCTTTCGTTTACGTTGAACCCTTGTATTTGTTTCTCAGTCCATCTTTTTTTCTTGAAAAGTCTTTCCTTGCTATTCGTTAGAGCTTCAAGTCCATCCATCAAGATGAACCACTTCTCTATATTCATTTGGAAGGTCTCTATGCTTGCCCTCTATTGATCAAATCTCTCTCGTTCGTATGGAGGTGGAATTCGGATGTCATATCCGTATCCATCAGTTGGCATATTTCCTTCTCGATGAACCCTCTAGTTTTGCTCCCTCGGCGGTTAGTCTATTAAAAAGTGACCCGCTCTGATACCAATTGTTAAGGATCGTGTGATGTGCTAGAGGGGGGTGAATAGTGTTTGACTCGTTCGTTCGATTACGCTTGTGTGCTCTCCTACAAAATGTTAATGCGCAGTGGAAATATAAAGCATAAAATAAAGACATAGACAAGTACACACAACACAAGATTTAACATGGTTCGGAGATCCACTCCTACTTTACGACAATCCTTAAGGCAGATTACTCCTTTAGCAAGCTTCCACTAGCTTCTCTTTTGGATAAACATCAAGGTAGAGTAAACCTTCTTTACAACCTGTTCTTAGTTACAAATACAACTAAAATACCAAATACACAAAGTATGAAGCAAAATACAAATGAAAACACTTTACACAAGTGAGCTTTTGCTTGATTGCACTTTGGTTGCTTTAGGATGGTTTGGAAGGTCAGGAATGTACCAGTTGTTCCCCTTCAAGATCACCAAGAATCAACACCTTCAATCCTCTCCAAAATCCTCTTTTATAGGGTCTTCCTTGTGCTGATTTTTGCCAACCAATTGACTGGCCTTATCCCCAGTCGATTGGTCATGTGATCATTGCGCGATCGGTTGCTCAATGGCATGATCCACGTCGGATTTAAGTGAATCAGTCAACTGGTAATCACCATCAATCGACTGCTCACTGCACTAGTCGATTGTTCTACCCTAGCAGTCGACTGTCGACCATTCTGTAGAGCTGCACAGTTCCACCAGTTGACTGGTCATTACCATCAGTTGACTAGCCAAGTTTCTGTGCTCTGGCCACAATATTCCAGTCGATTGATTCAACCCATCGTCGATTTTTCACCACATCAGTCGACTGATAACCCCATCAGTTGATTGGCCTCAGCCAATTGAGTTGGCAGTCAAGCTCTGAACTCAACAACTGCTCAATAGTAACACCAGTCGATTGGTAAACCCATCAGTCGACTGTTAAACCTCAAAACTGAGGTTTAACTCATCAAGTGTGATCCTCTCACACTTAACACTTGCCCTTAGCCTAGACCTAAGCCTTCAAGCTACTTCCATCTGCCTCATGCCGCTAGGATGCCTCCAAACCCATGTTCATCACCCTTTATGTTAGCCTTCAAGTACTTCTATCGGCTTCGTCATGTCATCGGGTATTCCCTTGCCAAGAGGCCATGACTCTGGGATTTTACCGCCAAGAGTCACGCTCTTGGACTTTCATTGTCAAGTCTCCACACTTGGAATTTCCCTTGCCAAGTTACCACACTTAGATTTTTCCTTGTCAAGTTACCACACTTGGATTTTTCCTTGCTAAGTCACTACACTTGGACTCTTCCCTTGCCAAATCAATACACTTGGACTTTCTTTTGCCAAATCTCCATACTTGGACTTTCCTTACAAAGTATTTATACTTAGACTTTTCTTGCCAAGTATTCATACTTGGACTTCTCGATTACTAAGTGTCCGGTTCTCCATCACCCACTTAGATTTCTCGCTCGTTAAGTATCCGATCAACCTTGACCTACTTGACATCATTAACAATTTCCTTCTCACACCACCTTGGATGTCTCCTACTATCCTTTAATTGCCATCAACCTATTGTCAAACATCAAAACTAAACTGAGTCCATCTCGAACTTGGTCAATCGTGACCTTGGCCGATTGCATCAACATGTACGTTGTCCAGTGAAGAGTTGAATCCGAACAAAAATTTGAAAGTCCTCTTCTACTCATTGATTTTCCGACGTGGTTCGGTGTCGGAAATGTTGATTTATTAACTTAAAGATATGGAATTAAAGTCTATTTTTCCTCGTTTGAAATTTTAAGTGCTACTATTTTTTTTTCACCTAGCATAATTGGTTTCTTGTACTGCTTTGTTTTTATGTATATGTATATATTGAAATAACATGAGCTAAAGAAAATGAGGAAATTTGTTATTCTTCCCTTTTAATAGGAACTCTGCATTGGTGTTTCACATTCTTTGTCGTTGGGTGGTATTCGTCTGAGGGTCTATAATTTTTTGCTTTATATAAAATGGAAGGAATATGTTCTTCATAGGTATCTTAAGTCTCGACTATTTAGGGTCAATTAGATAGGTCTCATCTGTTCATTCATTGAATTGTATTCAAGTGTATATCCCTAGTAGTATTGAGATCATAATTATGTTAACTAACTCTTATTTACAGTATAGAGCTTTTAGCACTCCACCTGGTTGTTTTAAATAAAATTGTTCATCTTTGGACATATCAAATTCATTTTATCTCATGGTATCGTCAATTGAAGCTGCACTTAATTATTCATTCTAACATTTTTATTTTATCTTTCCAAGTAACTTTATACCATCTTAGTGTTTTCATCTTTGCCACAGCTTTTTAAAAGTTTTTGTGACAATTTTACCAATAAATTTTATATTTACTGAAAGGAAGTAATTATTGCAACGCAATTACATTCCCTACTTACATTTGGATCTTTTATCAAAAATCATTTTCTGACTTGCATATTTTGATTTCTATTGGAAATTAAATGGCAGTGGAATACCCATTGTTGCTTAAAATTTTCCTTTTCCAAATCAAAGAAATTAAATTAATAATCTGTAGTTATTGGTGATTTCCTTGACAGGGTAGACGCTCAAAGAAAATTATTAATTATTAATTACTTGGTGATTTCTTCGTGTTATAGGATATGTTTTGTGCATTGATACTTTCTTCTTTATTATCTTTTACCCTGAGAGAATATATAATCTTAATGATGTTGAAACATGAAGCTATCTCGTCTAAATATTTGTTGGTGTCTATGTATTTGTTTAAAGTTCTGTAGTAAAGGTAGAATGAATGATTTCTTATCTTTTGCTTTGTTACAGGTTTACACTGCTTTTATCAACTTGGTGGCACATTGGCAGCTTGATCTATGGCGTGTGAGACTGAAAGGAGAAACTAGTTTATAAGAGCTTGCTAGAGAATGAATGGAGAATAGATTCTAATAGCCTATGAAGCTTTTTTCTTATTAGTTGCTATTTTCTGAAAATGAGATTCATTATAGTTGTGACTATTTACTTTGTTAACGTACAGTGATATTTGTGATTTTGGAATGTTGATAAAAAAATATTCCTATTTTTGAAGGAATAAAAGTTCGAAATATCATATCCCAACAGTAAACTCACTAAGATGTGTTGTCTTTCCTGTGGACGACCCCCTTGGTGGGCATGTCCCCCTACCCCCTGAGGAGGAGCTCTACCGTAGGGGCTTCGACCCATATGTTTCTAAGAGAGCTTGTGATTGTGAAACTTCACTCATGTCTATTATTTAACCAATCTTGATCTATCAACCCGTCTTCTTGTCCAACCTCGTTGATTTGATTTTCATATGCATAGTTTCATCATTAGGATTTTGATTTGCCTAGCTTTGTCGTTAAGACTTTAACTTTTTAGAACTTTTACATTTGTTTAGAGTTTAACCCCCTCTAGGATTTCCACACCTTCAATGTATTTGATCATCTTTGATTTGGTTGAACTTCCTCTCTAACACTTGCTAGCATTTTATCACCTTTGACGTGGACATATGCATACATACCTAACATCAAGACCTTTTAATAATCTATCAACTCTTCTTCTTGTTTAGCTTCATTTTTAGGATTTTTACTTTTCTTGCTTCGTCGTTGGGGTTTCCACTTGCTTAGAACTTTCACATCTGTTTGTAGTTTATCCATCTCTAAGATTTCTACACCTTCCAAGTGTTTGAACATTTTTGATTTACTTGGACTTCCTTTCTAACATTTTTTATGTATTTTATCACCTGACTTAATTAGACGTATGGACACATGTCTAACATCTAGTATTTTATGATTTATTATGACTTTTCATGGTCTATCAGCTCTTCTTACCCAATCTCGTTGCTAGGACTTTCACTTGCATAGCCTTGTCTTAATTTACTCGAATCTGACATCCGTACTTTACAACAAGCTACTGTGTCAACAGTTTCTTCCTCATTACCTTTGGACCCCTCATCCTCAGTCCTACATACCAATATGACCTTTATCAAAACATCCAATATTTGTAATACTGGACGAACCATGGATTTACGAATTCAATGTCTTTTGAATGCTCATGGTCATTCATTATACTGCCAAGCTCTTATTGATAGTGGAGCTACTGGCTGTACGGTTGATAAACAAACTCTCTTATCAGTACTTCCTGCTACATTTCTCAAAATGACTAATCAACCCCAATATAGTACCCAGTTTGATGGCACTAGACATGCTCTTTCGAAATATGTGCAGAACGTTCACATTAAAGTCTACACTAATTGTGGTACTTATAGTTCTCCTTTACAATTATCTCAGCTTTGAGTTGCTAACTTACAAGCAGCCAATCTTCAGTTGATTTAGGTCTTTCCTTCTTTCCCCTAACCGTGCTGTTTTCTTATCTAAGGATTATACTATTTTTCTTTCCCAACCCTTTATCTCTCCCGTCCTTTCTGCCTATCCTTCTTCTTTTCGCGCCCCGGAGCATGGTGATACCCCATTGCTTACAGAGGTAGCTACATCTACTCTTTCTAAAGTCATACCATTTATGCCTCCTCTTCCTTTTAGGCCTATTTTAGACGAGTTAGAAGACATTCTTATTGGACATGAAGAACAGGAATGCTCTGGCATAGATCAAACTTCTTGCAATTGTCTATACTTAAGTATGCCTACAGATTTGACAACAGTAACTCCATATTTAAACCTTGTCAATACATTTAAGCCACAATCACAGGACGACATAGATCAATTAATTTCCCGTTTAGAAAAATTAGAAATTATTAGAGAAAATCCATTAAAACATTGGGAGTTAGATAAGATTTATTGTAAATTAAATATTATAAATCCTGATTTAACTATTAAAATGCAAACTTTTAAATATACAAATTGGGAGATGCAAGAATGTGAAATGCACATTAAACAATTATTAGATCTAAAACTCATACAAAGATCCGACTCAAGACATAGAAGTCCGGCATTTATTGTTAATAAAGGAGCCGAACAAAAAAGAGGACAGTCTAGAATGGTTATTAATTATAAAAGATTAAATGATAATTGTCATGAGGATGGATATAAAATCCCAGATAAAGATCAACTGATAAATAAAATACAAAATTCACAATGGTACTCAAAATTTGACATGAAATCAGGGTTTTGGCAAGTACGAATGCATCCAGAGTCTATACCCTGGACAACTTTCTCTTGCTCAGAAGGACATTTTGAATGGCTAGTTATGTCATTCGGTTTAAAAATAGCACCACAAGTATTTCAGAGGAAAATGGATACAATTTTTAAACCAGTAGCTAATTTTACTTGTGTTTACATTGATGATGTTCTAATTTTTTTCTAGAACAAAGGCAGAATAGTTAGCACATTTACATTTAGTTCTTACCTTATTTGAGACTCATGGTCTTATTATTTCTAAAAAGAAAATGAAATTACTTACCAAACACATTGATTTCATAGGTGTAGAAATTGGTCAAGGAAAAATTACATTACAACCACATATAACAAAGAAAATTTTAGATTTTCCTGATAAAATAGAAGACACTAAAGCCTTAAGAGGTTTTCTTGGTTTATTAAATTATGCTCGTCCATATTTAAAAGACATAGGAAAAATCAGTGGAAGTTTATATAATAAAACTTCACCAAAAGGACAGAAATATTTTAACCAAGAAGATATAAACACAGTAAAACATATAAAATAAATGATACAACACTTACCTATTTTAGCTCTTCCATTAGATACAGATTATCTAATTATTGAAACCGATGGTTGTGAAACAGGTTGGGGTGGTATTTTATTAAAAAGTCCTCCAAATATGACGAAAAATCTACTGAACAATTATGTCGCTATGCATCAAGAAAATTTAAAGAAAAAGGTCAATTAACTTCTTTAGATTATGAATTATTAGCCATTTTATACTGTTTAGATGCTTTCTTATTATTTATTTGTGATAAGCCTGAAATTACAATTAGGACAGATTGCGAAGCAACTGTTAAATATAATACTCAACTAAAAACAACTAAGAAGAATTTAAGTAGTAAAAGATGGTTAAAATTTACCAATACAATACTCAATAAAGGAGTAAAAATTGTTTGGGAACATATTAAAGGACAGAATAATATGCTTCCTGATTTATTATCTCGTTTACTAACATGAGTCAGATGCAGGAAATGACATTCCAGAAAACAAGACAAACAGGTCCCAGAACGTACATGACATTTGGTACAATTGAATTACCAGCTTACACAAAAATAGAAGAACAGTTCCATTGTGAAGAACGAGAACATTTGACAATATTACAACAATGCTTGGTAGATAACCTGTGGCATCTACCTAGCATACAAGGAACTACAATTTCCAAAATTAGGGTCATTAAGGCCCTGATTCAGTATTTAACAGCAGAATATACTGATAGACAAACATCAGTACCTACACCTCAAAAACAATATTATGCTATTACATCAGGAACACAAGCAGGTTTATATGCTTCCAAAGAAGAAGTAGCACAGGCTATGCTTTTAGATGACAAAAGCAAGTCTTACATGGTTTTTTCACAGTTACAACAGGCTCTAACATTTTTAAGACAAACTGTTGGGCCAAATTACTACATCAGTACATCCCTAAAAGGGAAAAAGATACAAGAACCAACAGTTCCAGCCCAAGGGATTCTACAAACAAATGCTACATTTAAAGATAAATTATTACTTACTCCTACAAGCGAAAAACAGCTTTCTCCTTTTGCTATACAAAAGAAAATGAGAACAGACCTCTTTTCTATGCCCAAGGATATTACAACATACATTCATACATTAGCTGATAAAACATCTTGGAATGGATTTTTTCAGTTACAACAAGCCTTACAGTGGTTCCAACAAACACCCCAGCCTGGCTTAACAGTTATGTATGAAGAAGAACATAATTACAAAACAGTTTGTAAAAATTTATATGGCACATGTTCAATAGCACAAAGACATGGTTGTATTTGTACACGCATCTACAACATCAGAAGGGCATGTATAGATTTTCATGCCTACAAACCGGTCTGTTTCCGGGGAAAAGAAATTACCCCATTTCTCCTTCTTGATTACGGTCTCTTGGCCAAACTATGGCTGTGCAAATTGAAGAAATGACTCCTGACTTCCCACAGAAATTAAGTCAGTGTATTGATTACATGAAGGAAGAAGAACATTATCAGACAATTATTGTCTGTACTTTTGACTCTTCTCCTCCAGAATGGATAAATGCAAATTTAGAACCTGCAAGACATTTAGTACAACTTGAAGCTCATTATGCTTCAACTCCACATCACCATATTGAAGAATTCTGTCCTTCAGATCCTATACAGACAACAGATACTTGCATTCTTCCATTAGAAGAACAGTTGAAACATTGGAGAGCTTCAGTACAAGCCTCAGATTGGTACTGGGAGAAACATATAGACTCTCTCCAATACATTTTAGCTGCAGAAAGCTATACGGAGAAAATTTACTGGCCCTCTCATTATGGGACGATATTCTTCCCTTTCAAATTTCAAACAAAGCAACCAAAATTATTCGCCAAGTATAAAAAGACATACACCCAATGGTTAGAAAAAGGAAAAAAATACAAGATCTGCAAGAGAATACAGAGAAAGCATGTTTGCTATTATTCATGCTCAACTCAACAATCAAAGACAGCCCAATCTTGATCCAGACAGCCTAACATTATCAACCTCATCAGACATTAGGGAAAGAAATTTAGCAAATATGATGGAACCATGAAAAGACATAAAGCATTGATCAGACAGAAAGCATGATCAGACATAAAGCAAAGATGCTCAAGCATTATTAGTGCTACTTTTTCTTCCACCAGAGGGAAACAATCTTCACGTGAATAAAGCAAAAACATCACATCATGGAACATATTAACTTAGCAGAAGCCGTGGTTCACCTTACCACCCTTTTGCTATATAAACCTGTGCCTGCTATGCAAATGTAGATAACCAGAGTTCATACATCTAGCATTTTGTAAGTGTGTTAGTCAGTGTGTAGACTTCCCTTTAGCTGTTTGTAAGTTTTCTTTGTATTTGTCCTGTTTTTTTTTTTTAATTTAGCTTGTGCTTGCAGGGTTTGTATTTCTTAATCCTGTGAATATTTTATGACTGTGAATATAAGATTTGTAAATATATGATGTCCGGCTAAGTGCATTTGGGATAAACTAGCATTTCTTTCTTGATATTATCCTTTCTTGAGGCCCTCAGTCCTTCTTCTGTCTTTACGGATAACTGTATACTGAAGTTCGTAAGACCTGTGCTGATGGAAGAGGTAATCTCATAAATCCTCTGGTCGGGACAGAACTGTAAGCAGTCTACAGGTGAGACTCACTGGGATAGAGACGGACAGTGGAAAGAAAGATTATGCTAGTTTACCCCTCTTTTCTTCTTCACATCTTACCTATTGTATTCTGTTTAGCAGTACTACATTTGTTTTTCTTCCATTTAGTTCGTCTAGTTTTCTTTTCCTTGTGTTTCATATTGCAACAATTACTTGGTCCAATTAGGCGTCCCCATTTTAGATCTCGTCGTAGGCGAAGGTAAAAAAAAAAAAAAAGATTCTTTAGAATCCCAACTGAATCAAAGGTACAAGATAGCAACATTTAGTTAGGCTGATTTATGACTTTGCTATAGAAGTTTGTCCTCCACGTTCCAAATAACAGGACTTGCATATTACAGGAGAAAGTTATGCACCAGATCAGTCGAATGCCCATAAGTTAAACAAACTTTACTAAAAATACCATGTATAGATAACCAATTAGAACAATTCTATATTGCAATGCTCGTAACTTAATCGGCCACAAGAGCAAGTTTTCAGAGTACGATAAAAAAAAACAAAAAAATCATAACCAGACAGGCATATTGGGTAGTTAGCTACATGGAAAGTCAGGAGCAGATCGTAACAAGTGTCATCAAGGTTTTAAGAAACTGAACATAAGGAATCAAGAATAAAAATGAAACAAGCAAAGAAAAAGTTAGTACCATTCTACCAAATGAATTCTGTTCATCGGTAAGCAGGATGTCATAAAAGTCTGTTTTTCTTCTGTGTTTGCAACCGATGGTTGATAAGGGACTTTGCATGTAGATTCCTCGTTCATATAAATACCCCAGAAAACCCTAAACCAAACTGAACCAAAGAATACAACTAAACCAGTTCCAAATAATCTAACATGGTTCAGTTGCAACTCATTCAAATTTACAAATTGAGCTCGTTAATCATAATCACAAGACCCACTTGTCAGACCCCTAACACTAAAATAGAATTGCATCATAACCTAATTTATCCCAAAATTTATTTAGTTTAGGTCTGACTCAACAACTTTTTAACTCTAACCGGAATCCAATTTGAACCCAAGTTAAGTTGAGTTCGTTCTACATTTAGCCAAAACCACAATGCCCAACAAACTCAAATTGAATTTACTTATCCTCAGCCCCTTAACCCCCTTAACCCAACCAAAATTGAATTTACTTGTGTATAGCTCTAGAAAACAATAGTCCTATATCATAATTCAAATATCCTCGTTCACTGTCCCTTAATAGGTCACAAATATTGTCAATTAATGTATTTATTTATTTTTTTGTGAAATTTTTTGGAATATAACATTAAACATGATATATTTTCCTTAACAATCTGTAAGAAAGTAAAAGGGATGTATATTCAGAAACGAGGTTCTCCTGAAGTAAATATTTTAAATAACCTTAGTCGTACTACAACACGGAAGTTTCAATGAGTATAGGAAATCGATAGCATCTCAGAAAAAAAAAAAACAGTGAAGACGATCTATATCTTAACAAAATAGCTTCCAACCTTGGTGCCGAAAGGACCAACTGGTGCATCTATATTTTCGAACCGCTTCTTCCCCTAAATTCAACAGCAAAAAATTGTACTGAGGCCAGTCATTCATCAAGCCAAACAAATAATCGTTGCAGAATAAAAAATGGACAGGAACCTCGAGATCCGCCTCAAGTTCCACGCGTTCGGGCCCGGTGGCGATAGGCATCACATCCTCGACCCTCTTCTTCAACTTCCCATCACCTGAATAAAGAAGGGAAAACAAGAAATCCAAAAACTCCAGACTCAACAAGAAATCCCAAATAAAAAGTGAAATAAAAAATGCAACGGATCACGGAGATTAGTAGAGGGGCGGAGGCGGGGCTACCGGAATCGGATGAGAAGAGGCATGAGGAGGAGAGAAACGGCGAGGACAATGAAATGGGAGCGAGAGTGCTTCCGGGGCAGGCCAGGGCGGTGGAGCGGGACCTTGCCAGAGCGGATCGTAAGGAAGCAACGCCCACTCTCCTCCACATCGTCCGAGGCCACAAGTGTTCTCCGGTGGGCAGCCGCCCCTTCAGCCGCTGCCCTTTTCTCCTTCGATTCTCTTATTAACTATATCATTTATAATAATGGTATATCTGATCTTTTTTATGCGAGAATTTTCCTCTTGTATATGTCTTTTTTTTATTTTAAAATAAATACTTAACTTTTGAGCATAGAATTAGGTTAACTCGACTAATTAATGACAAAAGTTAGAAAAAAAAATTGATGCTAAGTATTCCCCCAATTAGACCTGGCAAATCTTGACACGATATTAAAAGACGATACG
>JBAMHZ010405711.1:0-24261 GCA_037177395.1 Alpinia galanga
AGGGGTATGCAAAAGTAAGAGGAGACCTCACTAAAGAAAGTCAGAATCGACAATCAAAGGCCACACACTAGTTGTTCGTGAAAAAAATGATGAAATCCTCGGGAGGAAGGTGGGGGGTGTTGCTCTGGTGAAGGAATTCGCAGGCAATATGAGGGAGGAATAAAGAAGGCTATCCCTAATGACCCTACAATCCTTGAGATTTAAGACACTATAGGTGGTCTCGTACCATAGAGAAAAGGGCTCAGCCATGAAGAGAAAAGAGAGAAGAGAAGAGAGGAGGGACTTACAACGAAAGCATGGGCAAGCGGAAGGCAGAGCAAGAAGGTGATCAGAGGAAGGACGACGCTAGTGCAGGGTTCTAGGGGGTTGCGGGTTTATAAAGAGAAGGCAAGTGTCTCCTTGCCGTCTGATTCGTGACATTTCGGTCGTCCATTCTGGCCCGGTTCTCGAAATAGATTGCGAAGCTCAGCCGTAGCACCCTTTCCCATTCCCCGTTAATGCCCCTCATGATGGCCTCAGGAAAAATTAACGTGTGCCTTGATCCCCTGAGAAGAGATACGCACGGCTTTCACAGACTCAAGGCACATCACTTTGGCACATCATTCTAGCTAGTCAAACTTTCAAGGATGTCTAGTCAGTCAGGCTTATGCCTCCTTCGACTAGATTGCAGGGGAGGACCTTATGATGTGGTAGTAGTATTACCCGGCCATGTGGAAGAAATACATCTAGTCATGCAAGAACGAGTCAATGGTCGAGGCAAACAAGCACTCGAAGATGTCTAGTCAAACTCAACCTAACCCTCCCCCTAGGTCGACCTTAGCAGTTCAGGACTAGGTTAAAGGGGCATGTGATTCCCTCGGCAGGACTTCTTTATATCTCGAACTTCTTTGTCTCGGTAGGACTCTTTTATCTCAACAGGACTTCCTTATCTCAGCAAAGCATCTTTACCTCAGTTGAGATTAGGTCTCCATTGGCATCTCATTTGGGAGTTGTCTCCATGTAGACTTCCATGTAAGATATCCCCCATGCCACGCAGACCCATGTGGTCAAGTCCCAACCTGTGTGAGTATGTATGGCAGGAAGGAGGAAGCAAGGGAGGTAAGACGCTTGTAGCTCTCTCTTTGTTATCTTTCCCTCTTTTTATTCCTCGCTTGACTTAAGCTTCAGAGGGGACTCCGTTGGAACTTCCCCGGCTCCCCCCACTTGGTATTAACTTTGTAGGAAAAGTCGAAAAGGCAAATGGATTCCTCATCCTACGAGACTTTCTTGGGACTCCTTTCTGGAACCTTCCGACGATTAATAATCCTGTCTTCCATCTTCAACCAGAACAACCTAGTTGATTTAGAAGTGGAGCTTTCATCTACATTTTTTTTCTAGCCACTTCATCCCTATGAACTGTAAGGGTTATGCTCGTTAGATTTGTTTTGATTAATTTCAATTTTTCATCCTTCAACTGATGCTGGAAAAGCTACTCTGAATTGTTGCATCGTATACTTTATAATTTATTATTAATGGTATCTTACACTTTATAATTTATTAAAAATTATATTGCAGTTGAAAATGTTAGTAACTGTTCAATAACACCACATAATTTAAATATGTTTAACAAAAATAAAATTTAAAAATGATCCATCATAATTTGGACATGCTCATTTATAAAGAATATTAATAATTTGTGTATTAAATGCATGGTTGTAACCACTAGAAGGTTGCAGTGTTTTAAAACATATTCGAATAATTTCCTGTGCATTGATAAATGCTAAATTATCAAAGTGTTTTATTATCAAATATATAATTAGCTCATTCAAAAACCTCCATGAGAGTGGCCAAAATGACAATTTGTGCATGACATTGAGTTGGTTTTTAAAACAAAAACACTTATATAAATACCTAATGAATAAAATAAATATGTTAGTCAAATTTAAATGTCATAAATATATACTAAGTGCATTTATAGTTGTGAAGCTTTGCCTTTGGGCTACTGTGCAACGGAGATTTTTTTTAAAAATAGAGTGTTATCTTTAAAAAGTTAGATTATTAGATTGTTCATTGTGAATATTTTTTAATTTATAATTATGTATGCTTTTCGATTTATTTTAACAGTCAATATAAATTTTTTATAGAATTGAATCAATCATTTTTAGAATTAATAGAATTCAATATCTGAATATTTGATATCAATTAAAAAATATATATATTTGTGAAATCCCAAGCTTACTGTACAAGATTAACTTGTGAGCGATGGAGTTGTTAACGCCGAATATCGGTGCGGCCCAACAAGGTTAATACATGTAAGCTCGGCCCATCCAAACTTTTACCCACTAACAGAAACTCCGCGTGCTGTGCTCTCTCTCCCTCTCTCTCTCTCTCTCTCCGTCGCCCTTTCTCCGTCGCGATTTCGCTTTCCCGCCACAATGCAGCGTTCCCTCGCTGCCCCCTGTCATCGCATATAGGCACAGCTGATCAACCAACGCCCAAACCCCTCCTTTGACTGGAAGCAGCAGCTTTCGCTTTGCCCACAGGCTCCTCGCTTCTTTGCCCGCTAGAACGATGTCAGTAGAGGCCTCGCCTGACACCAACAAGCTGCCCGAACTCAAATTAGGTTTTTTTTTTGTTACCCTTTTCGTTTCCCGCGTGGTCTTGATTCTTGACGTTGCTTCTGTTACGCCTTTTATTATCTTACGTTTTAATTATTGTGCTACAGATGCTAGGCAGGCACAGGGATTCATCTCCTTCTTCAAAACCCTCCCCAAAGTAAGTTCTTCCTTTTGTCGCCTCGTTGTGATTCATCTGTATTTTCTCTAAATTAGCCATTAACCTGATAAACGTGGATTGTGCGTGTTCTGATAGGATCCTAGAGCCGTGCGCTTTTTCGATCGCCGGGTGAGTTCATTTGCCTCTTCACAGGATACACGTCTTTAATTACTTCTCCCTATTCTGGCACTACTTGTTGTTCTATTATTCAACACCCTGATCTCCATCCTCTAATTGTTTGTTCACTGTGATCTGCTGTTAGCTCACTGAACCTAGTGCTTCATGAGGTGTTTTTCTTGTATTTTCTTTTTACTCAACATCATGCTCTGAAAAGATAATTAAAAATGATTCTACTCTTTGTTAAAGTAGAACGAAAGAAGTAATGATCTATTCAGGTTATAGTTAATATATTTGGACCCTGAATCCCAAGTGAGGGAGATTCGGACAGTATAGACTTGCAAGATAATTCCATTTCTAGGAATAGGATCATTGTTCATTTTGTTCGTCAGTGATTCCCTAAAGTATGTGAATGAAGAGTTGGTGGTTTTGGCACCTGAGAGTTTTATAAATTTTTCTCATACAACATCCAAAAGTCAAGGAAACTTGATGCCCATGTTAACCTGATAAAATTTTAACCAACTATTTAAAATAAATAGCACTTAGGTGGTTATTGTTGGTTAAACATTAAGTTTATGACTATTGAAACTTCCAAAAGATCTTGCCAACATTAATTTGTGGATTATGTTACATGAAATGAGTTTGTTTGCTTTGCTGGCTATGTTGGAAGTATATATATTTGAAATATGTAATAAAAAAGCATAAATCCTTAGGTTTATGAGGTTTGCCACACTATAAAGTGTTCTCCACTGCTCTAAGAGTTTTGTGTAGATTTAAGGTAATTGTTAAATCTAGTCTAACTTCACATTTTGTAACAAATGTAGCCTGAAATTTCAGAAACATTTAATTGAGCTTGAACAATTTTTTAACAAATATAACAACTGTTGTATTTCAATTGCAAATTTTGAGTTTACTTCTGTACTCGAGTCTAGTTAACATCTTAACTATATGTGCTAAACTGAACCTAACAAACCCAAGTTAAGTCTAGCTCAAACCTTACATAATAAGCCATCAAACCTAATGATATGAATAAACTAACAAACCCAAGTTAAGTCTAGCTCAATCCAATGACTGACTTGGATAAGAGAAGCTTAATGGATGGGTATATTTGTCACCTAATATGTTACCACATTTTAAGTTTAGCCTATAATAGTCCTGGTTAATTTCATAATCTAGCACAGACTATTAATTTTCTGACAGACCTAGCTCAAGGTTTCAAAAAATATTGAACTTGGATAAACATTTCCTTATAATTATGATTTGCCTGTAAGCTATGTCTAATCTTCAAGTTCTACTTTACCAGGACTATTATACAGTTCACGGTGAGAATGCTACTTTTGTCGCAAGGTCATATTACCACACAACCACTGCTTTGCGACAATTAGGTAGTGGTTCAGATGGTATTTCCAGTGTGAGTGTCAGTAAAAGCATGTTTGAGTCTATAGCTCGTGATCTTTTACTGGATAGAACAGATCACACATTAGAGCTATATGAAGGAAGTGGTTCATGTTGGAAATTGGCAAAAACAGGAACACCTGGAAATATTAATAGTTTTGAGGATATTTTGTTTGCCAATAATGACATGCAGGATTCCCCTGTGACAGTTGCATTGTTTCCTGTTTTTCGTGAGAACCAGTCTACTGTGGGACTAAGTTTTGTGGATATGACTAAACGGAAACTTGGTGCAGCAGAGTTCCTTGATGATAATCAGTTCACAAATACCGAATCAGTTTTGGTAGCTCTTGGTTGTAGAGAATGTCTTATACCTGTAGAATGTGGGAAATCAACAGAATTCAAAGCTCTTAATGTAGCTCTATCCAGATGTAATGTTCTTCTGAGTGAAAGAAAGAAATCTGAGTTCAAGTCAAGAGATTTGATGCAGGATCTCAGTAGGATCGTCAGAGGGCCTACTGAACCTGTTAGGGATTTGCTTTCAGATTTTGAATATGCATTGAGTGCCCTAGGCGCATTGATATCTTATATGGAATTGCTTGCTGATGATAACAATTATGGGAATTTTACCATTGAAAAATACAATTTAGATAACTGTATGAGGTTGGATTCTGCAGCAATGAGAGCACTGAATGTCCTTGAAAGCAAAACCGATTTTAATAAAAACTTCAGTTTGTTTGGTCTAATGAATAGAACGTGCACTGCTGGCATGGGCAAAAGGTTGCTTAATAGGTGGCTGAAGCAACCTTTGTTAGATGTCGATGAAATCATTTGTAGGTTAGATTTGGTTCAGGCATTTGCAGAGGATGCAGAGCTTTGTCAAGGATTGAGACAACATCTGAAGAGAATTTCTGACATTGAGAGGTTGACCCAGGCCCTGAGGAAGAAGAGATCTAATTTGCATCCAGTTGTAAAATTGTATCAGGTAAACCTTTAGTTTCTTTTGTTTCTTGCGGAACTATCTCTTTGTTAAATGATTCAGAACATTGGTTCTACTGTTTTATTTTTACTTCTTTTTATGTGTAATTATATAATATTCTCTTTTAACACATTATCTTCCGTGAATAGTCAAGCATCAGGCTACCTTTCATAAGAGATGTACTTGAGCATTACGAAGGTCAATTTTCCTCACTGTTAAGGAAAAAGTATGCTGAGCCCCTAAACTTCTGGATGGGTGAGAAGAAACTAAATAGGTTCATCGCTCTTGTTGAAGTCTCTATTGATCTTGATCAACTTGAGAATGGAGAATACATGATCTCACCTGGGTATGATGAAAACTTAGCTGTGCTGAGGAACCAACTCGACAAAGTGGAGCAACAAATAAACAATTTGCATAAGCAAACAGCAAATGAACTTGATCTTTCTATTGATAAGTCACTGAAATTGGAGAAGGGAACACAGTTTGGACATGCATTTAGGATCACAAAGAAAGAAGAACAAAAGGTGAGAAAGAAACTTAATAATGCTTACATTGTTCTGGAAACCCGGAAGGATGGTATAAAGTTCACAAATTCCAAGTTAAAAAAGTTGGGAAATCAGTACCAAGAGATACTGAGTGATTACATAAATTGTCAGAAAGACCTTGTTTCTCGAGTAGTTAATACTACCGCTTCATTTTCTGAGGTACTCAAGCGGACACTTCAAATGCCATTTCAAATAAATTATGCCCAGTTCTTATTTATTGTGTTTTGTCACATAGATATTTGAGACTGTTGCTGAGATTCTATCTGAGATGGATGTTCTTCTGAGCTTTGCTAATTTGGCAACCAGTTGTCCTGTTCCATATGTGAGGCCAGATATCACACCCTCGGTGAGAATTCTGCAATGGTTTTTATCTATTTCTTACAAACATGTGGTTTGATGTACTTTTTGTCTACCTGCAGGATCAAGGGGATATCATACTAGAAGGTTGCAGGCATCCCTGTGTGGAGGCTCAGGATGGTGTTAATTTCATACCTAATGATTGCAAACTAGTATGTACTTGTTGCAAAATCCTTGAAGCATTTCATCACAAGTATTTTCCTTTGACTGTAGTTTCTTTGCTTGCTTATTCTAGGTCCGTGGAAAGAGCTGGTTTCAGATCATAACAGGGCCAAATATGGGTGGGAAATCAACTTTTATCCGGCAGGTACTATGAACTGTGGATGCATATAAAACATGTTATTCTTAACTTATTCACCGTTTGCAAAGTCAATATTCCACTAGATATATACCAACCCAAAATTATCATTTTGAGGACAATTTTACATTCTATGGATGACATCAATGTTATTTTTTTGTCAGTACCTTTTTTAGGGTTGCAGCAGTGGAAAACAAGTTGTCAGTCGAACATCTTGTGTTTAATGTTAAAATTTTGAAAAATTGTTGTGAAATTTGTATATATGCATACAGACACTCATAACTAGTGGTGTAAAATGGGTTTAGGCCATCTGCAACCCGGCTGATCTGGCCTATGTCCTGCATGACCTGCATATTGGGCTTGGCCTAATCTGCATGTTGAGTTAGGATGTGGGACTTGACCCACAGGCTCAACCAAGCACGACTCCATTTTGGGGTCATCATGCTGAGCACAACCGATGTGTCAAACTTGGCCCGTGACTGGAAAGAGGGATGAATTCATCTCAACAATCAAAAACAGGTAAAAAGACTAAAATACCTCCTGATTCGAATAAAAATGGTTAGTTTGGGGTCTTTGGTCAACCATGGTCTAAAATTACTAATTTGTTAATAACAAGTTCCTAAATTTTCCTTATACATGCATCAAAGTGTATTTGTTGTATTTTCCCTTATTTTATGAATATTTTATTTTTACTTATTTTCTAAATATTTTTATGAATTTTATATTATTTAAATTTTTTATTAATTTTTTTTATAATGTTTGGCCCGACGAAGTGTGCTTTGCCTGGCATGACACCTAAATAGACAGATCAGCCCATTGACACTTCTACTCATCATATGTCATGCTTGTCCAATTGAACACAGGAAATATGAAATAGATGCATTGACTATTAACCATCGTTATCCATCTTTAGTGTAAGGTTCCCTACTTGTAATATATTCATAAGCTATCTATGTAACATTTGGTGGGCAATAGCAGATTGTGCCTGATAAGTCAGATGCTTCATCTATCTCATATGTATTGACATAAACCAGTGGGAATTATATATTAAATGGATCTTACTATTAAATTTCCATACCGCTTCTTCTACTTTGACAGTTACAAGTATACTATTGTCCCTTAATTATGGAGATGGATAAAATAAACCAAGTGTAGGGCATACCTAATTTTATTCCTAATTTTCCACGTCTATAATTCATGAATTGTAATTCTATTTGATAATAATAAATTACTAAGTTTTCTACTTGGTATATGAGTAAATCCCCCCATCCCATCTAATCTAGCTGCCTTTTCTCTCCCCAGCCCATGGTTCTGCCATCGAGATGAGAAGAGACTCTTTTTTCCTTGATATATCCATTGATGACAGATGAGGAATTCATTGACACCATAGTTGTTGCTTCATGATCATAAATTTGTGTTATCAGTTTCTCTTGTTCCAGCAAA
This sequence comes from Alpinia galanga, assembly GCA_037177395.1. Taxonomy (NCBI): domain Eukaryota; kingdom Viridiplantae; phylum Streptophyta; class Magnoliopsida; order Zingiberales; family Zingiberaceae; genus Alpinia; species Alpinia galanga. Next base: position 7,886 of record JBAMHZ010405711.1, read on the forward strand.
AAATTCAACTCGTATTAAGTTATGATACTAATTCTTTTCACAAATTTATGAAGTTTTTTTTTCTGCTTTTACTGTGCATTATCTTGTGGCACATCTGGTGTTTCATTATCTACCTTATTAATCTTCAGGTCGGTGTCAATGTGTTGATGGCGCAAGTTGGTTGTTTTGTTCCTTGTGAAAGAGCAACAATTAGCATCAGAGATTGTATATTTGCTCGTGTCGGAGCTGGTGATTGCCAGGTGTGTTTGCAATAGAGGAAGATTACTTTCAGCTTCATATTTATAAAACATAAATCACACAGAATATCTCAGGACGAACACATAAATTCTGAAGATTGAGAACTGTGGATTAACTCCATATTTTTGTTAGTTGATCCATATGGAAATATGTAGCTAGTTCTAGACAGCAATATCTATCAATGACAACGTCAGTTATGGAGAACCAAGTAATCTAACAAAAGTAAACAATGTATTTTGACCTTTTGGTGTATTAGGACTTTGACTAGCATTCCTTAAGTAATGTCTTTCTTATGTTTTTTAATTTATTAACTATGCTTTACGTTCACCATTCAGTTAAGTATTATACCTTTGTTTCTCTGTAGAAAAAGGCATGCATTACATTCTAAGACATTCATAATAAGATCTATGAACCACAGTTGTGAAGGCTAATCATGGCCCCAATGGACATACAGATTATAGATAAAATGCAACTTGCACATTGTTTCTAAAAATGAACACTTTTGAATTGCATCATATCTCTCGATCATATGTGTGGCTAGCTAAGTAGGAAATCACAATCATTTAAATGAAAATCACTTAAATCTTTCTAATTCCCCCTCAGATAAACAAGATCATTGCTGGTAATGTGAAACTCTAAAAATATGATTAGTTCAACATCTTGTGCATTCATGTACAGTGTTCCACTCACGAATGTAGAAGTCATTGCTAGCATTATTAAAATGTTTGCTTGGCATCCTACCTTAGAAACCTTCAGTAGTTGAACAAGGCAACTTTGCTTAGGCACAAGGAAGGTGGAAAGGCACATCATTTCAAATTGCCTGGGATACAAAAATAAAAAATACCTAATATTAAAATATCAAATATCTTGTTATCTTCCAATATGTTACAGGGTAGAGCCTAACCTAAGTGATAGTAGCCAGCACTTGTTGCCTCCATGAACTATCTCAAGAAGAGAAAAAACCTGAACATCTAAAGATTTGAACTTTTGCCTAATGAGGTGGTGATGACATCTTTCAGATACTTTAAATTTCTAAATAACTGTATTAATTATGATATTTTTGCATAAGGAGTACTATGTGACATTTTGTCAGCACAATTTTAATCTGGACATTTTTACAAGTGGTTGATTTTTTCTTAATGTTATCTGCTATTTGTTTTCTATATATTAGTTACTTACCAAGACATTTTTGAGTATTACTTAAGTGTAGTTTTATTTGTTGTATGAACATATATTTCTATATCTTGTATACGTGATATTATTAAAGTGTTTGTACTCTTTTGTGAGTGTTATTGTGCATTATTATCTAGTGCCTTAAAAAATGTTGTGAATGATTCCTCAAACTTTAAGTGTGTAATAACAAATACACTGCATACTGTATCTCATATGCCTTGGCAGGACAACAAGATTATGAGTATACCTGCATATTTCCCTTCTGTGTATATTGAAGATTTGATCAAATGTGACATCCTTTTTTCTTCTTTTAATTATGCACAATCTATGCTGATTTTGCAGCTTCGTGGTGTTTCTACATTCATGCAAGAAATGCTTGAGACTGCTTCAATCTTGAATGGTGCTTCTGAGAAGTCGCTGATAATTATTGATGAGTTGGGCCGTGGCACATCAACTTATGATGGATTTGGTCTGTCTATCAATTTTGGCTTGCTTTAGATTGCAAATTTCAACTTATCAGCTTATCTAAAACTATTGGTTTGCCTATCCACTGTGATTTTTACATGCCTTCCTTTTTATTGAGCTTCATAGACGGATGTTTAATTGCAAATTTTACCTTTATTAGAATTTTTAGGTTACCGGAGTTGTTAGTTATATTTGTTGTAGGTTTAGTTCTACATTGGGTATTTGGATGTAGGGATCCTACCATGGTGTTGTAGTTCTTTCTGAATAAACAAAACAGTACATTGTTTCATTCCTTTCAAATGGTATTAGGGCAGAAGATTTCATAGGCTTTATCCTTTATGTTCTGCTAATTAATATGACAACATGACCTCCTCCTCTCCCTACATAATAAAACTCTAATTCCCTCCCTTCCTCTCCCCTACCTCTGCCCTTGGCAAAATCCTAATTTTGTTTTCTCTCTTGTGTGCTTTGCTCCTATCCCCCAACATCTGTAAATGTCATTCACCTCTTCCAAAACATCATCTCCTTTTCCTTCTTTTTTTGTATTCCTTCAAACCCTTGCCTCCTCCATCCCAATTGGAATGATCTACTACTATAACCTTAAACATTGACCTTTTTCTTCTTCCCCATAAAGACAACCTTTCTATTCTTTCTTGTTAGTAGCATTATGTGTTTCCTTTCCTACCTCTCTGCCATCACCTTCTTCCTTCATCCTTTTATACCTTGTTGTGAACGCATGGTCTGTACTCCTGTCTCTGCTTTTCTGTCATTTAGGTCCTTGACAAAAGCAACTGTCAACTTTTTTAATATTTGCCGTAATGTGCTATTCTTCCTAATGCCTCAGTTACAACACCATGATCTGGAGGGATCCCTTCATGAAAACCCAAGCATTGTTCCCCTAGTCAATTTTATTTTGAGTCTCTTTCCTATTGCCTGTCAAACTTCTTCCTCTGCCATCTCCTTCATCTATCAATCAGCCTCAGTTCTAGACCAATCTCCTTTCACACCTCCAATGTCGTAAATCTGTTCAGATCCATTTCTCACCTCTTTAAAGAGTAACAAGATATCCTCTTCCAAGAGTTCCATCGTCATTGCCTCATAAAACCTTGCCCACTCATCAGGCCCACTGCTCCATCCCTTGACTTGTTCAGGGACCCAGGTGGTTCCCATCCAAAAGCAAAATGGTGACAGGCAAGGCCTAGCAAGGCTCAACTAAGATGAGAGATGAGGTCCACTCAAAAAGGGAGTACTGGTACAGAAGAAAAGGTTAAAGAAAGGGGGACGTGGGCAATGTTTATTCAAATGGATAAAAAAGGGCCTAAAAAAGGAGTTAGACTGATAATTGCAATTAAAAAAGTGAGTTGGCAATAGTTTAAAAGGAAAGATAAAGAAAAAACTGGCAGATCTCTCTAAGTTGCAGTTTACTTTTCATAATTTTCATTAAGTTATTTTTCCATTTTTATTTTTTTTATATACCACTAGCTTTTGTTTCACCATTTTGCATATTTTTTATTTGTATGATTTAAGTTGGGATTACTTAACTTTTGGAAGCTTTTGTGAGGCAGCAAGTGCTTCCACGCAAGATCTGATAATGTCAACCTCTCAAATCCAGACAAGATTCAACGAGGTCTACTCCAGATGAGATCTGAAGCTTTTGCAAGCTGGTGAGGGCTTCCTCATGAGGAGACAAGGGAGTCCACGGCAAGGGCTATATGCATTTGAAACTTTTGTGATGTTTGACTCCTTACCCCTTATCTTTTTCTAGATTTCTACTATGTCCATACATCGGTTTTCATGGCTTCGCCACAATGTCTCAAAACAAAGTATTATTCTTCTTTTCCTCTTCTCCTCACCTTTTGGTGTTTGCCTCGCCTTCCGTCATCACATCCCAAACGTCTCGATTCAGTCAGCAATACAAACTTTGACTCAGCTTGAGATTTCAAAACTTGGCTGTTAGGATCAAATTTTTTATAAAATTTTCTTTTTAGACTAAAGGAGGAACTACAATTACATAGGATTCCAAAAGCTCTTTTTCATTTCAAGTTCTCAACCACTCATTCTAATGCTTGAGCTATATATATGGCATAATAATTATCTCCAAATATTATCAACAATAACAATGAGATACTTAATCCTTTTCAAATACTTTTCATGTGCCAAATCAAGTTTTTTTTTCTTAATCTGTTTGTCACACATAAGTCAGTGAGAGGTGATTTATATATTCGAAGTTCTATTTTCTAGTTTGTTCTGCTTTCTGAGATATGTATCATCATAATCCTTGGGATGGATATGTTGTTGTTCATATTTGATACACGTACTCTTTTTAGGTGAACATTAGTTAAATTTCATTTTTCATTCCTTCATAAATATTTCATACTGTTGGATTCACATAGATTCATCTTGTCATGAATTTTGTTCAGGCTTGGCATGGGCAATCTGTGAACATCTTGTGGAGGTTACTAGGGCACCAACCCTTTTTGCGACTCATTTCCATGAACTCACTGCATTAGCTCTTGTAGACACCCAGGAATGTTCTAGTCTGGCCACTGTTGGAGTGGCAAATTATCACGTTGGAGCACACATAGATTCATCAAGTCGAAAGTTGACTATGCTTTACAAGGTAACTGACTAGACTGCAGTAATTCCAATAATGCTATTTTCATCTTCTTTGGAAATTATTGGGATCTTTTTCCTCGATCTTATTGTAGAATTATGGTTCTTCTACATTTACACACCTTAACTTGGTATATTTACAATTAAGCTCTCTTTTAAACAATGTGGTCCTTATTACTCCCCAAACTGGAAATTTTTGTAGAACTTTTTTGTGCATATACTCAGTTCTAAGACCTTTTAAACGCTTAGCAAATTTGCTATGGTTGTTGAAACTAAGAAAAGAAGTGAGGTTCTCTTTCGATTGCACTACTCTTAGAAGAATTAATAACAATCTTATTATGTTTTGCCTTCATAGAATTGGAAGCAATGTGCATGACAACTTAGTTATCGCAAGTAATATCATTGATTCACTCGCAGCATCTCTTAAATCAAGGATTAGTTGTTTGAATCAGATAAACTTGCATGGAGCAAGAATCATGAATTTGCACTCTGGCTTTGCACTTGCTCTGACCACTAACATTTAAAGTATCCTTTTGGGAGTTTCAATATTTGGATGCAATGGTAGGCTTTTGTATTATGTTGTGTCTAGATGTTGCATGCTTCGACACTCTTAAATGTATGCTGAGATCAACTCATAATTTTACTTTATAATCCTCTTTCACTTTGCTTATTTACTTTCAAATATAAGCTTGTGGAAATTATAAAGCTAATTGATTTAAAATTTTAGAAAATGTTGCAAGTATAAAAAATATCTTAACAAATGATTATTACTTACTAATACCAAAATAAGCATCTTGCCTCATATTAGTTCATTGGTTTCTATAGCATCCTAGTGAAATCAACCTTATAATTTTCCAAGACCTAAGTTAAATGATGCTCTTAGGATATTTGAACTAATTTTCCACATGTACACAAGTATATCTTGTTAATTATTAAACGTTGGACTTATACTAGCACAACTAAAGCTAAAAAGATATAAATGTTTTGACTTTGACATCACTTTTGTTTTCCCTCATTCTCTCCCGTCTTTTTATTGTGTTTCATCTCCTCTCCATAATTGGTAATTTAGGTTAAAAATAAATGTTCTTGTTTGGCCCCATTTGAGCCATGTCTTAGCTGATATCACCAAAATTGTGCTGGCAGGATGAAACAACAATACTTATCTATGCTGACATAGTATTGGTATTGGTTGGTGATCTAGATGATGTATTTTGGTTCCACCAACTGATATTGACCAACTTTTATAAACATATAAGTCATAATAATTTATTTCTTGCTCCAATTTTTTAATGTCATAACAAACAAATGTTTCTTACATCAACGTAACTGGAATTAAAAAATACAAATGTATTAAAAGAAACATCAACTAGCATGACAAACCTGTTGAAAATGTACATGTTGTAAATTTTAAATTTATCAAAGTAAAAGGACAAATTTCTCATCTACATCTTTACAAAGAGGACATTTAAGACTTTGGCTATTCCTTTACAAAACCAATCCAGTTGTGGATTGATGGATTTTTTTCACAAAATAGGCCAGGTCAGAAGTTCAACCTTTTTTTCGGTTTCTGGTCAATGAGTTGACTTGAACCAGTGGATGTTACAGTTCAGATTCTAATAGGTCAGATCAGCCAATCTGGGATAGTTTCTATGACTGTTATTCATCTTTGGGCTTTATTTATTTATTTATTTTTTCAACCATCATGACATATCATGGATACCTTCAATGTACTGATATCTCTTTTAATTGCTTTCTCATTTATCTCTGGGCTTCCTTTTCATTGGTTTGAAGTTTTCAGCTATCATGGCATATCATGGATACTCCCAGTAGACTAATATTAAGTGCTTTGTCTAGTGGGTGAGAACTTGTCACCCTTACTGCATAGAAAATAAGAAAGGAACTAAACATGATTTACCCATTACTGACAAAGTAATAACCAGTTCAGGGAGCAAGGCAAAACAATAGTCTACTAGCTTATAACACAATAAAATTACTAAACTTACAAATATATTAATCTTAGTTAGTAAGGAAGATATAGTCAAGACTCTTCAAATGTGCAGAAATCTCTACTTCATTTGCCATAAGCCTGTCCAGATTGATTGCAGTTGCTATTGCATTTGGAAAGATTTTGGAAGAGGATCTAGTCACCCAACTAAAGAAAAGAAGCTTCCAGCACATGAAAACTGCTTCACTTGTAGCACTTTGCAAGAAGATAAGATCATTACAATGCAACCATAAAGACCAACCTGAGGATGCATATGAAGTGAACTTTCGGTTGGATGCCTAAGAACAGACATCTAGTGAAGTGTTGGAGATGCTGCTGATGAGTTGCCACCCTTACGTAGCAATGTCATAAAGCATGAAAAGATGATCCCTTGTTTCTATGGCATTTCCAGAGTTCACAATTAAGGGAGTTCATCAGAATTCCTTGTTTCTATGGCCTTCTATTTCATTTTGTTTGTCAGCTTATGCGATTCATGTTTTCCATTTTTAGGTCCAACCTAGTGCTTGTGATCAAAGCTTCGGTATTCATGTTGCAGAACTTGCAAATTTTCCTGAAGATGTTGTAAGTCTAGCTAGAAGGAAAGCTGATGAATTGGAAGATTTTTCTCTGGCATCGAAGGACAGTGATGGTTCAGAGAAACAGGTTTGCTATATACGATTTCACTTTTGCCAATGATATTTTGTTTTGATTGCATGGACTGCATATTTGGTGATCTCCTGTCATGTGTCTTTGGATATACATTAATCTACTTTGCATCTTAATATTTCCAATGAAGAGGCACCTGAGCTACTTGAGAACCATTTTGCCTGCTATGTTTCTCCATTTTCCCAGTCTATAATTTTGTCAATTATCTAGCGACTTCTCTGTAATTTGCATATGTATTCTTTTAGAAGCAATAACAATTATTCCCAATTTTTTTTCTGTCATGTATGCTTGTGTCTCCGCGTGCATGTCCCTCAGTCATGCAAGCAAACCCTTCATTAGCTACTCCGTTGCCCTCATGTAAATTTGGTAGCAGTTTCTTGTCTAAATGGGTTTCCAAACGACTAGATTTGTGCTCGGGTTTTGTCCTTTTACTTCATGCAGGTTGGGTTTACCCCAAATTCATGTCATCCTTTATCTTCTTTTCATTTTATTTTTCATGTTATCGTGTTGCTAGACTCATTTATTTCCTGTGCCTCTATATATGCTTGTACAATCCAATGATTTACGAAGAGCAGTAGCACGATCAGGTGTAGATAAGCAATCAGAAAGGCTACCAAAGTGAGGCATTTTTTTGAGGGAGATCATATATGAGCAAGCCATGTTAGGCAGAAACAGTGGAATATGAATTCTGATGTCCATTAACTATATTCCATTATTAAGTTGTCTCAATATTATCTTTTACTATTAAAATACACATTACATTGAGCTTCATGTGAAAGCAAACTCTCACAATGTTTTTAAGTCCTTGTTTGATCCCCCACATGCTTTCCAAAAATGATCAAGTTAAAGTGCTTTACAAAAACAGGAGCCACTAGCATCCATTGCTTTTCCTGTTGGAAGAGACAATGATAACAAATAAAGCATTATATGCTTTTCTTATTTCAAGGGGTTTGTGAGTTGATCATTCTCTTCGTCTTGCAGGTTGGGTATAAGCGGAAAAGATTATGCACTCCAGAGGACATAACTAAAGGTGCGGCTCATGGCCATCGCTTTCTACAGGAGTTTGCTGCTCTACCTTTGGATCAGATGGACATGAAACAGGCAATGGAACATGTGAATAAGCTGAGGACTGAGCTGGAGAACGACGCCTCCAACTTTCCATGGCTTCAGCAATTTTTTTGACTCAGTCTTTGGACGAGGCATCGAATACCGTCTCCAGATTTGTTTGAATAGTTGAGCAAAAGATGCCTTTATCATCAAGTGATGTGTTTGTGCTCAATTGCTCACTTTTGTTATAGGGGAAACTTGTCAGCAGGTACAGGAAATGGAACAGGATGACTCTTCTGGAGGTTGTATATGTTTATAGCTCAGTTTTATTAAATATTGAATGATCCAATCCACTCATCAGAGATGTCATTTCTGTTATTATGCTTTTTATTGCTATGTCTGTTTTTTTTTGTTAAACAAAGATTATTTCCAATCTAAAATGCATTGACCTTCAGTCCTCTCCTTTTATGAATTAGGACAAATTTTGGCCACGAGAAAGGGAAAAAAAAGGCAAGCTTCTTGACTTATATACACAGCAGAACTAAAAACGCAATTTGCAAGTGGCAGAAAAATGGGAAAAAGATCATAATATACATGTAAACAATTTATATAAAACATAAGATTCGTGGAGCCTACAGCTTGGCCGGATCTAAGGACCATGGATTATTTGATGCAAACAAATCCTACTTGCAGTTCATTCGCCATTCAACCAAGTTATTTTGCTTTTATGATCATTTCAGCATACCATACACTTGAACATTCCTCAAAAATAATGCACAAGGCTAGAAAAGTTCTAAGAAAGGTAGGCAACTGTTGCAAATACAAAATTGTGTTTTTGCCCTCAATTGCATAACGTTAGTCCATGCCATTAGATCTGCCAAGACCCAAGCAGCAAAACTCAACATCTTACTAAGTTTATATAGAAAACTTTGGATGGATAACAGTTTGATGATTTCCTAGGTAAACAAAATTGGAACTTTAGATGACTGAGAAAACAATCCTTCAATCCTCTAATTCAATAATCTTCACAACCGACGCATCCCCAACCTTTTGGCAGACGACAACACGATCATGAGACTTGATCAGCCCAGAGGCTTTTCCATGATCAAGAGCAACCTTCAGCACTGATTCATTGGAGGCACTAGTAGACTCAGCCTGCATAATACAAGTCAAGCTGCTTAAAAGCAATAGGGAAGATTGCAGATTTCAACTGAATAAAATAAGGCGGCAAACTATCTGTGGGAGACTCAATAGAGAAAGCAAAGTGAAGTCAATAGGAACTGTTTCCTTTTGTCAGGATATTTTGGATAGCATGAAATATATTCCACTGAGAAACTATATAAATTTTGCATCAGACAACTTTATAAATATAGAAAATTGAGCTCGGAATCACCTAGGTGAAATTCCATTGAAAAGTTTCTGCTGAAACCTAGGTGAAATTCCATAACCAACACATCAAACCTGTCACAATTAGCAATACTATTGAAAAGGTTATGATGTAACATAACACTAACTTCTATAGATAAGAATGTACAAGAGTAATAAACAATCAAATAAGACATGCGAAAAGAGAAAGACCAATACTCCTGGACTCAAGTGAAATACCAGACTATTTATAACTTTAGAAATAGCATCTTGAATACATAAAATATTGGGAAAGAAACAGAACACAATATTCTAGAGAAGCGCATAAGAACATCTCTTTAAAGGGAAAGAAAACTAAACGATTCCACAATATCATAAACACAACAATTATATATAGGCTACAAGATGAGAAATTGAAATACTTACAGGATGGCGAGGATCAGCCAACATGGGGAAAAGACCCCTAACAATGAGTGATTGTCTAGCCTGCCAATGTATTAGCTACCATTAGAGTTGACACTAATCAACCTAACTAGTAATGGTAACTATTTCAAAGAGTAAATAAGGTTCAAAATATAGCATTGTCAAGGTCACATTTAAAGCCATTTAATATTCATATTTTTGGTCATCAAGTGGAAATTTTTGTGATAAAAAACTCAGGTCTTTGCAGATAAAGGGGAAAAAAAAAACTACAGATAGTTACATACTTCAAAAGCACCACTGAAACTCCATCGAAGTTGGTTTGTCTTAAGCCGAGGAACCACCACAGATAGCACAGGCATAGTAGGCCTATATTTGGCTATTAATCTATCAAGTGAACAAAAGTCACATAAGGTTTTGCAGTAGATGACAAAACAATTAACATAAATGACTTCCAATTAAAAGAGCACCTTGCTGCTCTACCAGACGAGGTGAAACAAATTATAATGGAAGCCTTTACTTTAATAGCAGCACGTACCTGATGATATATGTGGAAAGTTCACATGCATGTTCCACTAAGTACACTAACTAGAGGAATATTGTATATGAAAAACATTATTCAAAAACATACTGCAGATGATGCAATGGATTCCAGGTGAGTCATTGGTTCTCCAACATACTTAACAGTCTTCTTAAAGTACAAATCCTGGTTGAAAACTTTTTCGGCCTGCAAAATGTTGCACCCATAAAGGTCCAAAAGCACTAGAAAAGTGCTAGATAAAGGGAGCAAAGAACTCGTAATAAACATAGAAATGCACATTGCAAAAATTCGATATATACAATAATTTAGTAGCTTACAAACAAAGCAACAGAATAAAAAACAAAAGAAAATTATTGCAAGCAAATTTATTTATATCCAGACACCCAAACAAACTCAATATTATGTTAAGCTAAATACATGATGAAATTTGTAAAACCAAATATAGAAGTATGCTCTATGTCATGGATGAGAAAAAATATTTATATTATAATATATGATCGCTTCACGTTTTTTTTTTCTTGAAAAAGAGAAGACCTTTATATTTCCTTCAGGAATCGGAAATGTTCTCTCTATAAACTTCAACCATCCATTCTTATTTAATTGAAGCCTCACCTCATAACAAATTCTACCCACAGTTGAAATGGTTTCGACAGGGTACAGCCCTCGAAGTGTTTCAGCACCCAAAAGGATTGCATCACTACCTAGAAAGAATCAACCTAGCTAATTAAATTTTATGAAAAAACAAAATGCAGGCATCTTGAACTATAAATTAGACAATCAAAAATGGAATATAGGAACCAAATATACCATCAAGTATTGCATTGGCCACATCAGTTGCTTCTGCACGTGTAGGCCTCAAGTTGTCAGTCATGCTATCAACCACACGTGTGACTACTGCTGGCTTTCCAGCCATGTTGCACTTATAGACAGCAGCTTTTTGGAATAAAAATACCTGCAGATATATCTCAAATATTAGAAAATAAAGCAGTTTTGAAGTTATATAAAGCACTCAAATACATTGGTTTGCTACAAATTCAAAACATATACATAATAGTTACAATACCTTCAACAATCAAAAATATAAAATATAAAATAGAAGTCATTTTGAGTATTTTATATCCTCCATAATAAGATGCCAACAGTTGCATAATCAAGTAGGAGTAGCAAATAACTATGCACATTGAGACACCAAAGGTGGACAGTAATAAAAACTGAAAGTCAATTTTAAAAGTAATTGAAAATAGAGAAGCCATCTAGCATGTATCCATGCTACCAGATCAACAGGCACATCAGCCTATAATCATCCAGCTTAAGTGTTCCTGCCAAATGTTCTTGCAGTCCAAGATGCAATTGTGGCAACACGACTAGAGAAGCAAGTTGTCGCGGCATCAGTGCTCTAGAGAGCCTTCTAAACACCAAGAGTATGGTAGAGGCATTGGTTTGGAATGACTGAAGGGAAGGACAGCACTGTTGGTAACGACGGTAGTGCAAGACAATGGAGGCCCTTGGATGCAACATCACGGATAGGGGTCAGTAACAGCGAGGTCACAAGTAGAACATGAAAGAAAAGGAAAATTGTGAAATAACGATAAGATGGACGTGGAGGAATTTTGTGATAAGATTATAAATGTTGCGATGACATAGACACTGAATTAGGGAACAAGTTGCTTTGTGAGGTGGAATTAGGGGACAGGAAAACTAGTAATGACTACTGAGACTAAAGCACTAAGCTTCAACTCTAATACCAATGGATGCAGCACCAATATGAAACCATTTAACTACACACCACACAGGAACTTAGGACAAAAATCAATGAAGCAAAGAGGAAACTATCTCACAAAGAGAAAACAATCACATGAATATTACAGACTCCACTTTTGTGAACTCAATATTGACAAATCTATGAAATAAATAGCACTGATAGAAAACCACAATAATCTCAGTAAATTCTTCCTGAATCAAAGAACTGCTACAATAATGGTAAAAGATCCCCATTAAACTCTAACCAAATTAAAAGTATTCCTGCCAGATTAGAATTATGAAACTTCAACACCTGAATTAAGACAATTACAAAAAATTAATTTCCAATTTGCATCAAGTAACCTAAAAAAGCAGTCTGGTGCATGAAGCTTCCATCATGCGAGGTCCCGAAAAAGAGTTTATTATACGCAGCCTTATTCTGCCTTGCAAGAGGCTATTTTCAAGACTTAAATTCGTGATCTCTAAATCACAAGACAATAACTTTACCATTGCATCAAGTAACTATATAATATAAATGTTTCATTTGAATTCCCTACCTTCTCAGGTGGGAGATCTATTCCAAGATTCCCACGAGAAAGAATTATACCATCTGCTTCTTGCAGAATCTCATCAAAATGGGTTAAGCCCTGCAAGAAATGAGCAATAAAACTCATAATGCACATTCCTTTGTAAGGTCTAATTCATATAAAATCATTTCCGTCACTAACCTCAACACTCTCAATTTTTGCAAATATTTGAGTTTGGGTCAAATCACCTAACTTGGATAAAAATTCCCTGGCCTGCATGGAGCAGAAAAGATCCAAAATAATTTTTTAGGTAAATAAACAAGTCAGTAACGAGATTTAAGTGAATAATTGAGGTAAAAAAAAAAACATTTCAACATCCTTAACAGTAACTACACAAGGAAATATAAGTGCACTGTGCAAATGGAATAGCTTACTTCCCGAACATCCTCAGCATGCCTTGTGTAAGATAACGAAAGGAAATCAATTTTATTGCGGACACCCCACGTATTTATTGCCTGACAATAGACATTTCAATTAAATACATAGTTTATGATTAAACACGTGAGGAATTGAGAAGCTGTACGTCCATAGTGAAATTTCAAGTCTTAAATAGTAATCATACTTTTTTCATGTTAGTACTTGGACTTGGTACACAAACTAACAACTGCCATATTTATTTTCAATACATTAAAAAGATAATAGTATAGTAGAATAACAAAAAAATGCCAGAAAAGAAAAGAAGCTGCATAAGCAAAATATTTAAAGAAGAAACATTCAGCATAAGTCCAACGCAATTGGACAAATAAAATTGTAGCTAAATCCTGGGATACATTAGAAAAATGTGAGAAAGATCTGATGATATCACAGATTGTGAAGTATCTTCTGTGCAGCTAGCAGCAAGAATTTAGTTACAAAAATAACTCACAGTTGCCAATTGAGAACAAACAAATCAAATGATAACATTATGCTACCTTTACTAATTTTCAGTATTAAGAAAAATGGATTGAACCCTTTCACAGATGGGTCAAGGGAACCAGAACTCAGCATGAGTGGGCGGGCAAAGATCAAACAGTTTCTTAATTGCTAAGTTTCAAGGTATCTTAACTTGATTAAGTATGATGATGAAGCATGATCTGCAGGATTTAGAAATTCAATATTAACACTCCAATCATTTCCTTCTCTCTAGTCCATCACACTATAAATAATGTGGATCAATCCAAGGGTGATTCCTTTGATGGAGGGTGAAAGCAATAGAAAGGATTCACATGGCATGTAACAAGTGCTATGAGAGGACAGATTATGGAAATAGGGTTGTGATTACAATGACAAAGGTAGAGTTTACCAGGCTTAGATTTATATTCAACAAAGTGACGACATCAATGATCATTTAATAACTATAATATCACTATTCTAACTCGTCAAAATGCCAAAACTAATAAAATACAATTTTGTTTGAGAAGACATACCTTGACATCTACAGCCAAAAGACACACACCAAAAAAGAGAAAATGAGATCCAACTATTTTGAATCTTAAAAAAAATATAGCAGGAACAGAAAATATGATAACCACAATGCTAAAGAGAGTGCTAAAAAATTCCTTACATTCTTATCTGCTTCAGTGAGTGTAGGTAAACTGATACGAATTTGGGAGACGTGCAAAGTGAAAAGTGATCCAGCTAGGGTTGCTGAGTTTTTTATTGTACAGATTACATCATCACCTTTCAGCTCAGACACCTGAAACAACAACATATGCACACAAAATTGTTTGAAACACAGATACAACAGTTTGAAGAAGTCAAGCAAAAGACAGCAAAATCAAATATGGAATTCAGCAAGCTTACAAATCCAGCATCCCAGTTAGAGTTACAGTCTGATACAGTTATCAGAGATGCAGCATTTTAGCCTCTGACAACTTCACTATTTTTCTAGTCTTATATTAATCAATCAAGAAAACAAAAAAGTGAGTGAGAACTACCTCCAGCCAAACAGACGTAGTTTCACTACCGGTAAACAAGTATTGGCCAATAAATATTGTGTCTCCTAGCGTCACTGCCTGCAACGTACATATTAAAAGCTTAAAATAACATTAAAGTTAAGATTGAAGTTATGCTGTTTGCTAAGTTCAACATATGGACGTTACAAAAACAAGTAAAATAGAAAATTAAACATCTTCCAGAGTCATCCATACATAAAGATTATGCAATAGAAAATTAGCAATACTATTAAGTGTTATGAAGAATTTTGTCAAGATAGATGAGAGAGAGAACTGGTATTGTATTTTTTAATTCTTGAATGAATATGTACATAAAGATCATTGCTACTTTATATACTTCTTTCCTACTTAATTATGGAATAAAATATAATCAAATCAAATTAAATTTTCCCAAATAAAATTTGTCCATAAAAATTAAATCAACCTATCAATATTTATCTGCCCAAATAAAGTTTGCCCATAAAAGTTGTCCATAATATCGGATCTAAATCAACCTATTCATATTTATAATATATTCTACACTCCCCCTCAAGTTGGGTTCTACATATTGCACATGTCCAACTTGTCACATAATTCTTCGAAGTTGATCCTTGAGAGAACTTTTGTCAATATGTCTACGATTTGATGTCGCGAAGGCATATACAAGAGTTTCACAGCTCCTTTTGCCACGTTTTCTCAATTTCTATGTGTTTCGTTCTATCATGATGAACAAGATTCTTTGCAATGTTGATGGCTGCTAAATTGTTACATTGTAGTTTAACAACTTTATTTGTGATTATTCTGAGTTTTTTTAGGATTCTGCGAATCCATATTCCTTCACAAATTCCAAGTGCAAGAGTTCTAAATTTCGCTTCAGCACTGCTTCTTACTTCTCCATCTATCAAATTACCCCAGACATAGGTGCAGTAGCCCGAGGTTGATCATCTATCTGTAAGATAGCCCGCCTAATCTGCATTTGAACATATGTATATCTCGATCTTCATTCTTTTGAAATAATAACCCTTTGCCTAAGGCACTCTTGAGGTAGCTCAAGATTCTGTAGACAACGTTCATGTATTCTTCTGTACGATTATTCTTAAATTGACTCACCACAGTAACGGAAAACTCAAAATCAGGTTGTGTGTGGAATAGATAGATGAGGTGTCCTACAAGTTTCCCTGTCTACTGGTGCATGGTCTTTTCCGGAGCCAATTTTGTTGGAAGTATCAATCAGAGTATCCACAGACTTGCACTCAATCATGTATGTTTCTTTTAGTAGGTCCAACGTGTATTTCTGCTGTGATAGGAATATTCCGTGTTTAGATTAAGTCAGTTCCATGCCAAGAAAGAATTTTGGATTCCTAAGATCTTTGATATCAAATTCTTGAGTAAAAAGCCCCTTTAGATTTACGATTTCTTTATCATTATCACTGGCAAGGTTTAAAATCTCGACCCGAGCCGAGGTTTCGATTCGTGACCGGAACAATACAGTTTTGGCACCATATCGTGCGTGCCGATACCGTTTTGATAATTTGTAAATATAAAATCCATAAATTAAAAGTAAAAAAATTAACTTTAATATTAAAAATAAACAAAATAATTATGGAAAAAATTAAAAAATTAAT
>JBAMHZ010405712.1:0-12012 GCA_037177395.1 Alpinia galanga
TTGAATTAAGTTTTGATGTTTGACTTCATGTGTTTAACAACATGAGTTTGATGAAAGTCTAACATGGAGTTGGCAAAAGAAAGTCCAAGTAGTGTGACTTAGCAAGGGAAGTCCAACATAGAGTTGGCAAAGGAAAGTCCAAGTATGGATACTTGGCAAAGGGAAAGTCCAAATAGTGAGACTTGACAAGGGAAAGTCCAAGTAGTGAGACTTGACAAAAGGAAAGTCCAAGAGTGGAGTATTGGCAAGGGAAAAGTCCAAGTAAGGAGACTTGGAAATGGAAGTCGAAGAGCGTGGCTCTTGGCGGTGGAGACCCGATAGCATAACGAAGCAAACAAAAGCACTTGAAGGCTAGCACATAGGATGACAAACATGGGCTCAGTGGCATCTTTTAAGCTTGAGGCTAATGGAAGTGGCTTAAAGGCTCAGGTCTAGGCTAAGGTGGTAAAGTTTCAGAGGCATGGCCTTATAGCAAAGGGAATACCAGATAGTATGACTAGGCTGATGGAAGCACTTAAAGGCTAGCGTAAAGGGTGACAAGCATGTGATCGGAGGCATCCATTAGGCATGAGGCTGATGGAAGTGGATTAAAGGATGAGGTCTAGGCTAAGGGTAGTTCCAAGTGTGAGAGGATCACACTTGATGAGTTATACCTCAGTTTTGATGTTTACCAGTTGAATGATGGGTTTATCAGTCGACTGGTGTGGTGACCAGTCGACTAGTGAGGATGATCAGTCGACTGTTAGCACTGTGGTCAGGCACAGATGTTTGGCCAGTCGATTGATGGGTAAGACCAATCGACTAGTGATGCTATACAACTGCATAGAAGGTTGGACAGTCGACTGATAGGGTATGTCAGTCAACTGGTGCTATGAGAAATCGACTGATAGAGTTACCAGTTGAGTAATCTACTTAATCCAATGTGGATTGTGCCGTTGTAAGCACAATCTTACAATGACTACTTAATCAGTTGATTGATGAATAAGGCCAATCAACTGGTAGACAGAAATCAACCCAAGGAGGAGTCTATAAAAGGAGATTTCATGAAGGAGATTTGTTGTCGATTCTTGGTGATCTTGAAGGGGATTTACTACTGCATTCCACCCCTCCAAGCCTCAAAGCAATCAAAATGTGTTCAAGCAAAAGACTTGTTGCAAAGTGTTCTTTATTTGTATTTTGCTTATTACTTTGTGTATTTTGTATTTTAGTTGTATTTGTGTTTAAACTTAGATTGTCATAGGTTTCTCCACCTCTGGTGTGATTCCAAGGAGAAAGAAGATAGTGATACTTTCATAGAGTTAGGCCATGGAGTAGGAATATGTGATTTTGAACCACGTAAAATTCTTGTTATTGTGCTTGTGATTCTTGTTATTGTTTATGCATTATTCCACTGCGCATTAACCATCTTATAGATAAGCACGAGCGAAATCAAAGAAACGATAAAGACGCTATTCACCCCCCTCTAGTGCATCATCAATCCACAATAGTTGATTGTTAATACGTAGCAATTGATTGATCATGTCTAAAAACCCTGTAACCCTTCTCAAACCTTTAATCTTAGAGTTTACAGTTCATTAGTTGATTGCTACTCCATAGCAGTCCACTGATACTCCTATTTCAGCCTTTCCAAGGTTAAAATCTCATTTTACCTAGTATTCAGTTAACGACAATCTATTAGGACTTCTCCCACTTAGCATTCAGTCATCTCTTGATCTGTCAAAACTTCACTTATTTAGTATTTAATCAACCTTAACCTGCCAGGACTATATCATTGTCAAATATTTAGTTCTCCTTGATCTGTTTAGATTTCTCTTTTTGTATCAAATATTTGGTCAACCTTAACCAGTCAAGACTTTACTATTGCTAAACATCTGTCCTCATTAACCTATTTGAACTTCTCACATTTTATGCATAACATTTGGTCCTTCTTGACCTATATCCCCCATGCCTAACAACCAATCGTCTATGATTTATTAGGATTATCACTTGTCAAGTGTCTAATCTTCTATGATGTACTTGAACTTCATCCATCTCTATTGTGTGCGTCTTCCTTGACTCACTTAGACTTTATGTCTCATTTTATGCTAAATGTCCAGTTCTCCATGATCCATTAGGCTTCACTTCTCATCTCATAGTAAGTGTTTAATCCTCCACGATGTACTTGGTCTTCTTGCTCAATCAACGGTCTTTTTCTCTAATAATCTCTCCTTTTATTTATCATCTTTCTCAAATATCAACCTGAGCTTGATCATCCTTGACCAACAATATTCCTTTTTAATTAGACTATCGCTCAGTAATCAATACATATTACTTCAATATCAAAACTCAATTTGACTTTGATTAACCTTAATCCGATGTCGATTACACCAATAAGCTAGAGATGAGGCCGTATAGGTGCATCCTACTAACTTGGAATTGGTCGAATATCTACAGTATCATGAGTTTCTCCTTCTAGATGAGTCGAGAAGCTGTAGAGTATAAAACTCAATTAAAGTGTCTAGGTTAGTAGGATGTCGAAATGGTCTAGGGTATTTGGGCTGATAGAGTTGAACTAGCAAAATAGGCCAAGCTAGAGAGGTTGATTATCAATAGAGCTGGAGGAGAAAAGACATTAATTATATTTTTAAAATTAAATAAATATGATTGAACATGATGTGACTATGTTCCATGTCTAGTGAGTGAAGGCAGTTGAGTCAATCCTCTTTTAAAATATTAGAAAATTTGTACTGAGATAGGAGAAAATTTGAGATGATTTTATTCAGACAAAGAAAAATTTAAGACAACTATGTCGTAGCGACGAGAGAAAGAAAAGGAGAGACTTGATCCATGACTAACTTGAAATATACATACTGGAAGATTCACGTACATACAAAAAATTGCTTCATGAAAATTGTAATGCTAAAAAAATAGTAGATCAAGACAGTTGGGAGGGCTCGAGGAGAAATGCTAGAGTAGCTGAGGCAAGGAGCTCGGCAGTAGCGTGGAGGTTGGACAACTGGATAATGTGGGCACAAAACATCTGGCAATGCTCGGCAAGATCCAGATGCGAGTGGCAAAGAGAAGCCTAAAGAAACTCAACCTTAGAATGGAAGACTTGGAGGATTGAATGGAGGCGAGTTGGCAAAGAAACACAGGAAGTTGGGCTAGAACCTTCGTTCGAAGATGGTTCTGAAGGAGGCGAATGAAATCCTAGAGGGACTTAGCGAAGGCAGCAATGGAACCGAAGCTTAGGACCATGAACAATGATCATGGATTGCAGTCCTTCGAAGGTGCTGCTGTGGTACCATTCACAACAAAGGAATGGAGAGAGATTGAGATTGAGAGCAGCAAACGCCTCACATTGGAAGGAGCCATTAATGCTGATCACATACGCTATGCTATGCAGATGATCTTAGCACTCGAACAAGAGTGATTTCATACGGCGTTCAGCTCAGCAATTGTTAGTCTGGCTATCAGATCAAAATCTACCCTGGATCAACAACTTTTTAAGTTAAGTTCATTCTATATATACAAAAAATTAACCACTATGAAAAATAACTGTAGGATTTAAATTACTTTGCATAAATTTATAAGATTATAAAATAAATTTACAGTGAGTTCATCAATTCCTCGAGCTTCCAAAGAGGATCTGTTCCTGGGAGTGATCTTTCAATCTGAAGTTTATCGTCTGAAGAACGATCACGTAACCAAACTATCCTTATGCTTCTATAAAACAAATTTTGATGCCTTGGATATTCTTCTTTAATGCAAGACACAATTTTAGCACTCTGTTCTCTGACAACGCTTCTGTAGTGTTTTCTCTGATCACATCTTTGTCAATTTGGACGGTACTTTATAAGGAAGAAAAGGAAACCACCCATATAAGGTGGTTGTCACGCCTGCACAATGTACAGGCATCTGCCCATGTTACCATGTCTGCACAATGTGCAGGCGTGGATAATTTTCTACATCTCTCACTCGTCCAAATTGGCCATAAAGATAAATGATCACAAAAATCATTAATTGTTAGTGCAGGAGTACCAGATAATTGAACCTAAGTTTTAATTATAGTAAAGGTTCAAAGTTAAGTTATATTATGGTCTAATATGTTATGATAAGTGTGCATAACTTGAATAGTCTTAGCTAAAGGTCAAAGATACCAGGAGAATCTTAGTGGGACAGTAGGGTCTTAACACTGGAGAAATTCAAGGTGGTTAAAGGATCAGAAGCTAAACAACAGGTCAGAGGACCAAGAGTAACCAAGGTAAGTTCTGTGTGAGGAGCGGTGGTAAGGTCGCATCCTCGATACGGGGATAACATTAGGTGTTGATTTGACTAAGGGTTCTGAGGGAATGCTAAAGTCAAAATTAGACAGTTGAGGACTATCATAATTATTATTATATACCTTGTTGTGCTAATTTTATGATACATGTGACAAGATGGAACCAATCGGCTGGAACAAGGCTGGACCAGTCAGCTGATAAGAATATCAGTCGACTGGTAGTGTCATCAGTCAATTGGTGAAAGCACCAGTCGACTAATGACTTCGGTCAAAAGTCAAAACACCACCTCAAGATAAGCTTATCAAATAAATAGGAGATAAAGCTTTATCCTGATCTAAATTTGAATGAAAAGAATGGATCCAAGGGGCTAGGAAGGTCTATAAAAGAAGGGTTGGACACAAACCCTAGGCATCATTTACCACCAAGTGCTCTTACTCTCTGACTGTGCTCCGTTGTGCTACAATGCTACTCCGATCGTGTTTCACCTTCTTAATTCTTCCTAGTCGGTATTTTGTTAAGTTAAAGTTAAATCTCTCTTTGTACTTGTTTTTCAAAAGGAGTGGTAAGGTTGTTACCGTCTCCTTTATTATCTTTTGTAATCTTCGCATCTCTTACCTCCAACGAGGAAGAGACTTTTTAGTGGATAGCACATCGAAAGCAGTCAAGACCTCGGGCCTTGGATTAGCAGTCTTTTGGGTGTGAACCAAGTAAAAAAATAAAAGTGTTAGTTTATTTTTCACTGTGTGTCACTTTGATTTTATGTTGATTTTTGAAAAAAAGAAAAGAAAAGTTTTAAAATGTTATTCACCCCCCTTTAGCGTATTTCAGATCCTACAATTGATATGAGAGTGGGGATGCTCAAATTTAATGCAACCACCATTTTGAGCAATTTTTATTTTTATTTTTCATTTTTTCTTTTCATATTTTATTTTTCTTCTCCAACACTACTAATCTAAGACCAAGTTTTAGAAATTTCTTTCGTGTTTTTATTTTTGCGAGGTAATCGAAATGAGTCATCAAGAAGGGTATAGCACCATCCAACCTCCGTTCTTTAACGAAGATGACTTCCATTACTGGAAGGGTCGGATGGAGTATTTCTTAAAGACGCAAGTCGACATGTGGATCATCATTCAAACCAGCTTTGTTGTACCAACCGATGATCAAGGTGTACCTTTGGATTGCGACAAATGGACCAATGTGATGAAGTGACAATCGAAGCCGATGCAAAAGCCACTTCAAATTTGCAATGTAGCTTATCCAAGGAGGAACTCAATCGCGTCGGCCCATTCATCAGCGCTAAGAACCTTTGGAATAAGCTAACTAAATTACACAAAGGGACTTTGGATACAAAGGTATGCAAGCGTGATCTTCTACTTAATAAGTTGTTTAAATTAAAAATGCAGGATAATGAGATGGAAAGTTAACTCCATGCTTGGATCCAAGACATTTTGAATGGTCTCCACTCTATCGGATAAAAGGTAGAGAATAAAGACATTATAAGGTACGCTTTAAATTCATTCCCTAGGAACACTTTGTGGACATCAATGGTTGATGCCTACAAACTATCTAGGAACTTATCGAAAATTAGATTAGATGAGTTATTTTCAGAATTTGAACTGTATGAGCAGTCTAATTCAGCCCTAGTAGAGAAGAATATTGCTTTATTTGTAGGACAAAAGAAAGGAAAAAAGCAAGTCTTCTCCCAAAGATGATGAGTCTCAATCTGACTTGGATGAAACAATGGAGACAAAACTAGTCAACCTAGTTTGAAAGTTCATCAAGCAAAAAAGATAACTGACCAAACCAACGAAGGACAAAAGATTTGGCACAAATTAAAATTATAAGTGTTACGAGTGCAACAAGAAAGGACACTTCATAGCCAAATGTCCAGAGCTAAAGCGACCTCAACCCAAGAATGCACTCAACGCTACATGGGAAGAATCATCGGATGAGAAAGAACAAGTCAATAACTTAGTTCTTATGGTAAGTCCATCTGAGTCTGAGCCCGACATCGAGTCCGAGTTTGAGCGTGACACCGAGTCTGAGTCTGAATCCAACACCGAGTCCAAACTCAAATCAAGCAACAAATTCCTATCCGACTCAAAGGATCAATTAAGGTAAGTCATTCTTTAATTAAAACTTTGTATGATGTAATCAAATTTTTAAATAAGAAATTAATTAAGTCTGAGTCTAACATTGAGTCTTTACTTGAGAAAGTTAAAATCCTTATGAATAAGGCTAGCCTAACCTCTTTAACTAGCCAAGTTCAAAAGGGAAACTCAACTTAAGTCAAAAAACTTGAGGAAGAATACTCTCTCTTGAAAGGGAAAGTTCAAGAGCTTAGGACAATGTTGAAAAGGTTCACATTGAGCTCCAAGGGACTTGACTTAATCCTTAGATCTCAAAAAGCCGTGTACAACACAACTGGACTCGGATTTAGACCAACAAATAGATCATTTCTTTCCCTTGTAAATCATAATTGTAGAAGAATTCAAGCATGGGTCCCTAAGGCTAGTTTAGTCAAACAAACTAATTCAACTACGTATTGGGTTTTCAAAGATCAAATCCACTATGTGGATAGACCATACTAAATCTATAATCAAGGGGAAGCCAATACTAAAATTGTATGCATGATTACTTAATTAATTTTTTTTGCATGCTTAGTTAATGCTTAAATTTTTTAATTTAGCATGCTTAGTTTATTTTAATTGCTTAAAGTAGAATGGTTAGATAGAAAATGGTTAATTAACCTTGATAACCTAGGATTGGGTTGCAGTAAGATGATAGTAAGCTTGCGAAGCTTAATCTAAGCGTACTTAAGATTGACAAGGAGTGTCTCTCTTAGTGCCCTTAGCTAAGTGAACCAAGCCGAAACTACTGTACTTCTTTCTAAACTAGTTAGACCAGGGTTTAATTTCTAAGTAAATTAAGTATATAAATTCTTTAGTTGGCTTTGTCTAAGGAAGTGGTCATTGTTCCAATCAAAGAAGGCCTCTATGCCTCACCATGACCTGGAAGCTGTCTTTTAAATTATTTACTTAACTAACTTTAGAATCAAACTTGAATCTAACACAAGGTTAATTATTTTTTAAATAATTAAAATTAACAAAGTAAAATTAAAAATCATCTCACAATCACCTGTAGGTATATTTGATTGATCATGTAGAAAGGGATGAGATGAAATCTAGGATTAACATATATTCGAATTTCTAATCCAATCCAACAATCCTAGAACTCACTGTTTTCTTAGAGTTACAAATAAAACAAACCAAGGAAGGAACTTATGTATCAAAATAAATATGCTAAAGAATTAAAAAAAAATAGTATGGAAAATTCTAAGGATATTTTGTTAAAAATAATTTATTAGTATGTATATTTTAAAGGACTCATGCTTGGATTCATATTACTTCTCTAAGTATTTTTGAAACTGGAAGAAGATTTTTTTAAACTTTAAGTTTTGAGCTTTTGTTAATTCATGCTTTAAGTGTTTTTGAACTTGAAAACATTTTTGAAAATTTAAGTATTCTGCTTTAAGTGTTTTTGAACTTGAAAACCATCTTTGAAAATTTAAGTATTCTTCTTTAAGTGTTTTTGAACTTGAAAACTATCTTTGAAAACTTAAGTATTATGCTTTAAATGTTGCTAAACTTGAAAACCATCTATGAAAATTTAAGTATTATGCTTTAAATGATTTTAAACTTGAAAAATATTTTTAAAACTTTAAGTATTTTGCTAAAACTAACTTTAAAAATGCTCTCATCACTTCATTATTTTTTATATATGGCAGAGGGGGAGAGTAAAGTTAAGAGGTTATAATTTTAAATTTTAACAATTTTTGAAAACTCATTAAACATTAAGGGGGAGGTATTATTAAGGGGGAGTTTTTGAAAAATAATTGTTTAATACTTTCATTTCCTTAACTTTAGATTGTGTTGTCATAGATCAAAAAGGGGAGATAGTTGGTGCAAGGGCACCAAATAATCGAACCTACACCAAATAATTGAACATAAGTTTTGATTATGACAAAGATTCAAAGTTAAGTCATATTATGGTCTAATATGTTATAATAAGTGTATAGAACTTGAATAGTCTTAGCTAAAGGTCCAAGACACTAGGAGAATCTCGATAGGATAACACTGGAGAAATCTAAGGTGGTTAAAGGATCAGAAGCTAAACAACAGGTCAGAGGACCAAGGGTAAGCAAGGTAAGCTCTGTGTGAGAAGCAGTGGTAAGGTCACATCCTTGGCATAGGGACAACCTTAGGTGTCGATCTGACTAAGGGTTCCGAGGAAATGTCAAAATCAAGATCGGATAGTCGAGGACTATCATGATTATTATTATATATCTTGTTGTGCTAATTTTATGATGTAAGTGATAAGACAAAACCAATCGGCTGGAATAAGGTTGAACCAATTGATTAGTAAGAATACCAGTCGACTGGTAGTGCCATTAGTTGACTGATGACTTTGGTCAAGAGTTAAAATGTCACCTTAGGATAAGCTTATCAGATAAATAGGAGATAGATCTTTATCCTAATCTAGATCTGGACAAAAAGAATGGTTCTAAGGGGCTAGGAAGGTCTATAAAAGAAGGGTTGAACACAAACCCTAGGCATCATTTACCACCAAGTGCTCTTGCTCTCCAACTGTGCTCCGTCGTGCTACAATGCTACTCCAATTGTGCTTTGCCTTCTTAATTCTTCCTAGTCAGTATTTTGTCAAGTTAAAGTTAATTCTCTCTTTGTACTTGTTTTTCAAAAGAAGCGGTAAGGTTGTTACTGTCTCCTTTATCATCCTTTGCAATCTTCACGTCTCTTATCTCCAATGAGGAAGAGACTTTTTAGTGGATTACCCATCGAAAGCGGTCATGGACTGCGGGCCTTAGATTAACAGCCTTTCAGCTATGAACTAAGTAAAAAATAAAAGTGTTAGTTTATTTTTCCACTGTATATCACTTTGATTTTATGTTGATTTTCGAAGAAAAGAAAAGAAAAGTTTTAAAATGTTATTCACCCCCTTTTAGCGTATTTCCGATCCTACAGTAGCAAGCCTTCACTAGCAGGCTAGTACCATGGTAATGAAACCTATAGATTCATAACATCCTCATATATAAAGTCATCTCATGTCACAGCTGGAGCTAGTGTCTGATCCTGCCCCAAAGTTGATGCACCGGTTGGCAGCTGAAGAACACATGATCCTAAGTCTTGACCTACTCTCCATAAAAGGTACACCCTCTATCCTCCTAGTAGTCACATCAATCTCTAGTAGGCAGTCTGTGATGAGCTAACATACATAGAGTAAAGGCATGACTTGGCTATAAGTATGCCTTCCACACTATCTTCACCCATGCTACCCTACCACCTGCCTTCTTGAAAAAATCATAGACACATTTAGTACCACCCTTCTGCTGCTCAAACCATGATCTTATTTTTTGCACCACTAATGTGCAGAAAACCACAAGTGCATGGTCATTGTCAAGTAATAAAAATATCGATCCCACGAGGACTGATCAAGTACCAATTGTATGCAATGAAAGATTAACTAGAATATTCAAATATCAGATGTTGATCGAGTAGAGAGGAAACAGAGCGAGCGAGAAGTAACTAAAGAATCGCTTTAAGAACAATCTTAGGATTTCAGTTTCATAACAATGTCTAATATTCCAATAATTCCCACTTATGTTCGACGTGTATTCCTGAAGAAGATCTATTTCTAAGGTAATCAATAGCCTCTTTCGAGATCAATCAATGTATATACCCTAGTTTAATCCTTACTTTCACGGTATTCATACTATGTGACCTTATTGCCTAAGCATCTGTCACAAAAACTTTGTAGATCAATGACCTAGACTTCAACCAATTACTTGTAAAAATGAATTAGAATAAATCCATTACACCCTAGGTAAATGTCTTAAAAGGTTTAGTAATGTTTATGATATCCGTATGTATGTGACCTTATCGCTTGAGAACTTGTCATGAGAACTCTGCGGATCAATGGCCTAAACTTCAATCATTACTAATTATTAAAATCTTAGGTTTAATTCTATAAGTTCGGGGTTGAGGTTCACCTTTTGGTACATCCCTCAAACCCTAAGAACATGCAAATAAGTGGCTAACAAACACACAAGTTAAAAACAAAAGCTCAATAGCATTAAATCAGGAAAACACAATCTGAACAATAAGAATGTTATAACAATTTGGAATGTTTTGACATAGAGCTACTCCCTAATCCTAAGATCACCAAGAATTACAGATAATTCAGAGGAGTAGACAAGTGTAAGAAAACATCCGATGATTCAAGAAGATAAAGAAAACAGAGCACATCAGTGTTGTAGAGATCTTCTCCATTTTGAGGCTCCTCCTTGGCGACTCCTTGCAAACCCTAGCTGCTCCTTGATGGCTCCTTTGCTTCCTGATCCTCCCCTTCCCATTTGGGTAGCCATAGGATCCTTTTTTTTATAGAGTTTTAGGGTGAGAAACTAAGTTAGTTAATGAGGTTTTGTCATGCCATATGGTTGTGCCAAAGTGGCACAGTCAGACCATACTGATTTCTGGAAGCAACCTAATCTGTCTGGGGGCTTGGCATGGTTGTGCCAATTGACATAGCCTGGGTGTCCCAGGCCCTATGGTAAGGGACATGGCCATGCCAAATGGCATGGTCTAGGTGTGCCAAGTTTTGAATTCTCCCATAGGCATGTCAGAGTCATGGTGATCAGCATGGTCATGCCAAATGGCACAGTTAGGGCGTATTAAGCCCTAAAAATGGCTCCTGCACATTAAAAAAACACATTGTAGTTATTTGAACTAAGAAAATATAAAATAAAGATAAAAGATAGGTTTTATGCATAGAATATGAATGAAACACTAGAAATACATGGTAAATAAACCCTAAAAAATATGTATGATTCTCACTCATCGCACCCCCAAACTTAAACTTTTACTTATCATCAAGTAAAGAAAAAGAAAAAGAAATCTATGTGTGAGAATCATGAAGATTTGTTAGAAACTCATTTTTAGGTATAAGGTCTGATTTTAGTCCTATCAATTCATTCCCGGTGGCTTAGTGAAAGATCCCTGTGTAATGCATGTAAATTTTAACCTTAAAGCTTTAGACACTAATCCAAATCTAATGTCCTTTCTACTGTGTTCTTCGCTTCTCCAGTGTAGAGGCACTTACCTGCCCTAACACTTGGCTCATCCTCTCACTATCATACATGGTCTCAAAGAAGCACTTTCTAAGGAGAAAGAGAAGTAAGGAATTAACAGTGAACATTTTCCCAATAACTAGTTAGTCTTAAAGGGGTACCTATATAAGTATTTCCTCAGTAACTGCTTGATCTCAAAGGGGTGCTCTAAAGTAATTTCATCTTTCTTTTTATTCCTTAAACTCTTCTCGCTTATTTTCTCTCATTTTTTTTCAAAACTCCTGGTATAAGTATTTCTCTAGTAACCATAACATTCATGAGAGTCCCCTATGAAAAATTGAGTACTAGTATGGTATGGGGACCTAGATGTTTTTTGAATATCTCTGCCTCATAGTTCGTGTTAAGAGTGAAATAGGGTTCTTATCAAATAGGCCAAAATAATCTTTATTGATCTAACTAAGTTTCAGTTATACTACACTCGATGAAAGAATAAAAAGCTATCAAAGATTACTCAATACATAGTATTTAGTGTTGGAACAATCAACCCATGCTTGGTTATGGTTTTGATGTGTGTGGCAAAGGGTTTAAGTTAGGATGTTGTTGTAT
>JBAMHZ010405821.1:0-12008 GCA_037177395.1 Alpinia galanga
GGATAATGGAGGTACTCATGGATGCTCACATAAGAGTTGTGTAAAAGATCATTCCTATATATATATATATATAATTTTTACTTTTCACGTTGTAAATCCAAGTAGCTACTCAATGAGTATTCTTTTTATTTTACCTAGATATTTAGAATTTCTATAAGGTCTATATAAGGACTTCCACATTGATGAAATTTATTAGGTATTATAATACTTAATTGGTATTAAAATCCCACATAACACCAATGCATTCAAATATTTTTGAAATTATGTAAATAAAATTGAAAATGTATTTATTAATGTAAAATAAGAATAAAGATGAACGAATGTACAACAAAACTTACAAATAATGAGTATTAATATTAAAATAAATGTGAGAGGATGAATGTGTTAATATAATATATATGTAGATATAAACCCTATACTTTTTGATGAGGTAACACCCATCTATGTGGATACCCTAAGAGGATGTGACCTCGAAACATTTGTTGTACTGTAGCAAAGTGGAAGTGCAAGACGAAGTTACGAGGCAGACGTTTTGATCATTTTTATCGAGAAATAAGATGTTCATTCGGTTCTTTGTCTTTAGTGGTGGTTTAATATATAGTTCAATTCTGTACTACCACTTATCACCACATTGTGTGGGTCTTCATCGGTTGCCTCTAGCATTATTACACTGCTGTCATACAAAACATTACTCCAATCCAATCCCCTTGTCGTTTATAATTTTACTCTGGGGGTCAACACCACATATTTTTGCAGGTTTCATCAGCTCTGCCATGCTCAGTACACTGCCCTAACCCTTGCATCAACCCTTTCCAAACAGCTCAAACATGTACCTCTGTATCAGAGGAAAACAGTAGCAGCATACATGGCTGCCACTCTTCACATGTCGTAGCAGTCCAAGTGAGGACAAAAGCATACATAATTATTCGTTAGTTTGTCCCTTAGCGTTCGCTTGTGCCCATCTGATGGGACCAAACCACAGAACCTTTTCCCCTCCCTCCAGCTCTGCTATATGCTTCTGTTGGTGATATAGATGGGCTGCTAATGTGCGGTTCCAAATTTTTTTTTTCTTCTGTTGGTGATATAGATCATCAAACGTTATCGATTGTATATTCAGAGAGAGATAATGGAAACGCAAGGGGTCAGGGTTCACATGCCTGGCTGTTTCAACGTAAATATCTGAACACCCACATGAGCTCCACAATTGTCCCAAGTGCTCTGTGACTGAATATTCGAACTACAATTTATAGTTGTTCATAAATGAATTGTTAAGCCCTAAGTAATATATGATTTTTTTCCCACCTTACCTTGTATTGAAAGATATAGGCCATATTTTTGCATGTGGACCAAAATCAAACGCTAGCACTTTTAGATATAACAGCACATGCTCCACTTGTTTTATGGACATTGATCGTAATGACTGCTGGCTTTTTGAAAAAGGAAGAAGAGCTCACAAGAAAGCAAGTTTGGAAGGAAATAGCGAGAGAATAAAGCGTACGTGGGGCGGGTGAGTTGGGTTCGTCTCTCATGATGGCTGCTGCTGCTGTTTTCCAGCTTCATTCATGCATGCCTCAGCATCTACAGAGCAACAGTGTGACACGAGACACTGGCCACCATGCACCCATGCACGGGTCAATCGAGGTGATGCGTGGCTGAAAGAAGAAAACCAAGAGCCTCATGCCATGCGTATTTGCGTTGATAGATCCTTTAGCTTCCTTCTCCAATCTCCACATTATTGAAGTATATCTGCTATCTGAATTGACTGAAAAATGTCCTCGTTTAGTTTGTTGCCGGCCCGGTCACCCACAAACGAAAGAGCACGTCATGCCTTGCTCCTGCAGCTCCATCACTGATGAAGATGAACTAGCTATACATAGGAACCATGCGTGTAGTTCTCTAAGACTCTGTAAAATTTAGGGTTTGAGGAGAAGAGATTAATTTCTTTTTTCTAATTAGATAAACTGCTCTATCTTGGAGTTAAGGAATCGAACGAGTAAGTAAGCATGTTTTAGAGTACAGGGTTGGAATTTAAGGAGCCCCAACAGGAAGAAGACTAGGATCGGTCAGTCATTTGTCCTTTTCCACTTTATGAATTGCAACACAGTCAGCTGTCCCCCGTCAACTGTGCACACAGCCATGCTTGTATTCTTAAGAAAGGAGCTTTTTTATGTGTAAGAATGTACTGCATGTTTTGGCGTAATTAGCCTTTTTAATAGTTAAACGAGAATCTTAATTTATACCTGTTTAGAGCATTTATTAATCAATTCGCATGGTTCAGAAATTAGAAGTGCAGCAACAAGAATATACCTAAATTCTAGTGTTCTTTTAAGAGAGCAAAAGAGGAGACAAAATTTTGCTTGTTTCATAAATTAAAATAAATATTCAAAAAGTATCTATTGCCCTTCGTCTCTTCCTCCCATTTTGCTCCGTCCCTCGTTGCAGTTCACCTCCTAATTAAGCACTAAAAGGAAGAGATTTTTTTTAACAATTCTTATTTTATATGGTATTTCAGAGTTATTAATGTTAATTCAATCCTCTAGGAACAATTAATGTTCTCAAGACTAGGAAACAATCGAACATGGAGATTATGACATCTCCTCCTTTTGGCCATTAATGTTCCTTTTCAATTGTTAATTCCTCACTTTTGATGCCTAATTCTACTCTTTCTCTTACCTTCTTTAAGATCCAATATCAAATTCTGTCTCAAAACAGTGCTTCCAAATTGTTTTGGTGCTCTACATTAACATTCCATTCAGTCACAATCTTTGTCTCATCCTTGTATTTTATTAATAAATTCAAAGTGTTTCAGTAAAAGTAAAGATAATAGCTATCACCATCTAACGATCTTATAAATAGCTAGTAGCAAACGCTTATATAGATAATAACATTAGAATATGGATTAATATAACTTCAGTAAGTCAGAAGAGAAAAAAAAAACGTTTGTTCAGTTAATCTCCATGTAAAGCAGCCTGAATGCTGTTTATATGATTGAAACCATTGTTAACCATGGAGCATTTTAACAATGTAAGAGAGGTATTATGAACTAATTAATGGCAGATAGAATCATATAAATGACAAGTAACAGAAAGAAGAAGAAAATTGCTAATTAATTATAAATCACATTCTGAAGGGAAAAAAAACACACAAATGGATGGCTTAAATATTGGTTAATTATTGAAATGTGTCCAAAGAAATTTTATCACATGCGAACTCTGCTGTTCATATACACTTATAAATTAACATGCTCATTCGATCGATCAGTCGATCTACACGGGTTGCACGAATTTCCATGCGGGAGACTCAGTCCGTCCTCAATACATGCATGCTATACCAATAAATTAAAGAGGAACACAGAGTTACAGTACTCACCTCATTTTTGGTTCGTCCTTTTAAGTGCACTTTTCTTATCATCAGTCGTCTTCCATGCATTTAGGCTCGGATGGTTCACATTTAAGCAACCTGATTAATTAAAATCAAATGGCAAATATGTTATCTATAAATAAGTTATAAAAAATGCAAAATCACATATTTTTTCAATTAAGAAGTGAGATTTGTGATAAATAGTAACAAACTCAAATTCTTATATATAGTTGTCGCTGTACGTAATAAATATTTCATTTATCCCTCTAAATATTTTGATTTTGTCCAGATAGCTTAATTACCATGATAATTACGAAAAATATAGCTAGGCTTTAGCTAATGCATTGATTAATTAATTTATCAGTAGGGCATTCATTGTGAAGAATTAATATTCACATAATTGATTTACAGTGGCTGATAGCTAACTAACAAATAACCATCATTGGCCTAGCTATTTGTAATTCATGAAGTATATGTCACTTTAGATATATTAATTTTCAACTATAATTGGTTGGCATTTATGTGTTAATATGTTTAACTAAAAGATAATTAACATAATGGTAATGGTAGCTATACGTTAATTAAAAAAAATCAGTCTTACATTGTATAAACATGTATATCTTAAAAAACATTAAAATATATATATATATAGTTATTCTTTTATAAAAGAAGGGAGTAAACACTTTTTAATTAATTGACTACGTAGGATGAGTTTTATAGCTTATGCAAATCAATTTAGATAATCGGAATTATTAGTGACCTTTTGTTGTGAACAAGAAGCTCTAACATGACCATTTTATTCTGTCTGTCTGATTAAATCTTAGAAGAAAGAACTAAGAAATATATATGTATATATTTTACCTACCTTTCTAGCTAGCCATGCCATGGATTCATCCTTCTTTGTTGGTACTGATCATAAGTGCAGGAGGAGCTCAAGCAATTTGGATCCGTTTCTGTTAAGTTATGAAAATCTCGATGGGGAAACGCCACCTTCAATCCTAAGAAGTCTCTAGTTGTCATCCCATCAGCGTTTCTACTTGTAATATTACAGACTCCTTGCTGGTCAGCCATTTCAAAGCTACTTGGCTCTTTCTTTGATCCCTGCATCACCCCAAATAACAAGTCACCACTCTGATCGCTGCAAGGAGTGCTCGACAAGAGAGCTTTTGTCGTCGTAGTAGTCATGTATTCTTGCACGAGAGGAAGATGAGGAAGAGTTATTGAAGAAGAAGTAGCTGCAGCTGCCATGAGACCTAGATGGCCTGGAGGCCTAGTACTCATGTTTGCACCCATCTCTGCCGCCTTCTGCAACAGCGCAGTGGCTGACATGTGCGCAGCGGCTTGGAAGGGTGGGGCAACGGCAGCAACTGGCTGCTCTTCGAATCCAACGCTGAAGATTAATGGAGAAGAAGTAGGAGGAGGTGGAGGGAATTGCTGCTGGCTTATCATGTACTGATGCAGAGAGGTGGCACTCGACCATGGTGGGATGTGATTATTCTGCTGTTCCCTTCTCAGCGAGAGATGATCATGAGATTGGTCAGTGTGAGGAAGGGAATTAGAGGGCTGCTCGTCATGAAGAGATATAGATTGTGGGAAGAGCAGTGAGTTTTGGTGATTGATAGGAGCCAAGTGGCTGACTGCTGCTATTGCCTTCGCGCTTTCCTCTGCCAAAGCGTCACAGAAGGCTCTATGCGTGATGAAGCTATCCTTTCTGCAACCATGCATGCATCGCATCAATCAAGAAACAAGAAACCAAAATTGAGAGCTGAAGGCTTAGCTTCAATGGACGCTGAATGAATCTGTTGTTTGAATTAACTTGTTTTAATTAGTGGTCCATACCTTGAGAAGAGGGTGCCGCAGTCGCATCTGTATTCTCTGGTGCCGCAGACCTTGGAGTGCGCCTTCCAGTCGGACTGGACGGCGTACTTCTTGTCGCACTTGTCGCACTTCCACTTCTTCTCGCCATGCTTGCGGCTGAAGTGCTTCTTGATGCCGGTTAGGTCGCCGAGGGCGCGGGCGGGGTCGTGGTGGACGCAGCTGGCCTCCGGGCAGACGTACACCTTCTTGCGCACCACCTCCTTGCTGCTCCGCTGCTTTAGCTTCCACGGCAGGTTGTGGCCCCGCCGGTGGAGCTGAAGGTTCTGGTCCCGCTGGAATCCCTTGCCGCAGATCTCGCACACGAACCGGTTGGTGGTCATCAGCGTCTTCGGCGACAGCGCCATTACCTCAGCCTCTGGATCTACAGAGTGATGATCACGAAATTGAGAAAGAAACTAAATATCTATACATATGCTAATTAGACGTATAATTCACCTGGATTTCCTGGGTGGTTTCTTTTTTTCCTGGTAGGGTTTGGTTTGGGAGAGGCGAAGGAGTTGGATTGCTGGTTACAGGAGACACTTGCTTCTCCAGAGGCAGAGGTGAGATTCGACATGTTCTCGTCCACCACTTGCTGCTCGATTGAGATCATCTCTTCATGATAATTTTCTTTCGACGCTATACTGTTAATTTTCCTCAAGTGTTAGATCAGCTTGGGAGAAAGCAAAGGGCTAGATAGCTATAACAAGACACGAAGCATGCAGATCTAGGGATCACATGCATCTGTAAATACGATGAATTATTCTTTCTTTAAAGAACCTAGAGAAAATTCTAACACCTTATGATCCACTCCAAAAAAACTAAACAATTTTTTTCTTCTCTTTTTACTGCAAAGATTGATTGTTATATGCATACATGTACAACCAGTTGAAAGTGTCAACTGGAGAAGAGACAACCCTGCCGAAGGCACAGAAACTAAGAACAAAAAGCTCGAGAATACTACCAAAAGCTAACTGATATCAGAGACCAAAACTGCTTCAAAATTCTGCAATTCAACTGGACAACAGCTAAAGGTTGAATCGTTGAAGTGATCGAGAAAGCAGTCTCTTGCAGGGAGAGAGAAAAATGGATGAGGGAAGCAAATGAACGTTGCAATCCTTCACCATTCAATACATACCCACAATGAGCAGAACCAACTCTGACGTCGCACTTGCCGTCTTTGCCTTTATCTCCTTTTCTTCTTCTTCTTCTTCTACTACTACTACGCATTTATCTACGAATACTTCAATTATCGTCTGTAAGAAAATTGATCCTTATTGTATTTACTATTTACCAACGTAAAATTAACTAATATATTTTTCAGTGAGTCAATATATTAATACAACAATAGTGGCATGCCAAAACTCCTTTAAGTTTTGTGGAGAAGATTCCTTCATATGTGCGTGCTGTGTAGCTTTTTTGTGTGGTATTAAGTTAATGATTTGAACTTTGTCCTACAAGGGCAAAAGTAAGATAAAAAGGAATGCATGATTTCGAAAGAATGATGGGCTCTTGATTAAATTTGTCAAAGCGAAAGAATTGGGAGTAGTGTGGGGAAAGCAAGGCACCAGCCTTTTAGATTTACATTAGAATGATTGGGCAATTGAGTGAATTCACATGGACAAACATGCATAATTATCTCTTATCATTTTTCTTTAAGAGTATTACTCTACTAAGGTTTCCGTTCTGTTACACAGAGAGAGGGAGAGAGACCACTTCTCATTGGTAGGCATGCTATATCTGCAACCATTAAACGGAATCCTTGGTAAAGACATGTCTTATTTTTCTTTCCATTAGTAATCCTCTTATTGCCTATATATGTACGTAGATCCTTGGAAGTGTTCTAACTCCTATAAAACTTTTGTTTGCCATTATATGTATTAGAAGAATAAAAAATTATGACGTGACGAAGTTTCGCCAGGAAATTATTGAAGCAGAGCAAAGAAATAAAAGAACTTCACTCATGATTGACCGGTGGAAACAATACAGAGAGCCAAGAGAATTTCAACATTGTGAATTGGAAAATATCAGAAAATGTAAGTGATACCATGGGAGACGGATCTTTCATTAGATATTTATAGACAATGAGAATCAAGATAATTGAGAAAAGGAAAGAGATCCTTGGGACCCAGAAGGAACTCGAGCATTCGAGACCTTGTGGACTCGAGAGCTCGAATACTCGGGATAAGAAGGAATCAGAAATTCGGCGACTTGAGAAGTTGAAAATCAAAGAAGTCGGGAACTCTAGAGCTATAGGAGTCGGAAGACAAAGAAATTAGGAGCTCGAGAAGTCATGAGCAATAGAGGTCAGGAGCAGCATAAGTCAAAAGCCCTGGAGTCAAGAATCCAAAAATCACAGAGGAGATTCCTTCAACAGTTGTCATATATGGTCCCCTAATAGAGTCTCCCAATGATAGTTTCAGAACATGTGATAAGTCAGGTAGAAATTCTTTGTAACGATTGTTCCTTGATAGCTCATCAAAAGGCACAGCTAGCAGATGATGATAAAGTGAGGCCGAGTCCCTATATAAGGGCTGATTTAGGTAAAGAGAATCTCTCTTATATAATTTTTTTCTATTAACTATATTTTTCTTACATCTTCCCCCATCCGACTTAAATATCAGAGGAGCATCACCAGAGTACTGACACCCTCTAGTATGTGTTATATTTGACAGGACACTACTGCAGCTAGTTCAAACCCACTCTCAGAGAAAGATGACCAAAAGTTGACCATATCAATTGGCGTAATCTGTGGAAAATTCTGAGTGAAGACATTAAGAATGCAATCGCGGGAAGTTTCTTCTTCGGCCTCTACTTCAGAGGAGGCCTTTATAACCCTAACCTATAGCTAACTAGCTGTGATAGTACAAAAAGTGGTGCAAGAGGCAATGACCCAAGGAAGCAGGAGGGCTAGCTATCCCTCATCCAACTAGTAAGAGCAGGGGTAGGTCCCATTGTGCTCGAAGAAGCAAGATGTCACTCCTCCCCATTGTCAAGGAGAAAAGGGAGATTAAGGAGATGATAGATTGGCACGAGACCAAGTACCAATCCACACTCTCTCTCACATTTTATTTGTGATGAATAGGTAGAGAGTCTGCCAGTGGCATTGAAGTCAAGATGGAGACCTACTTTCTTTATCAAAGAAATTCTACCGGAGGAACTTCCCTCCAATTTATGTGATCCTCATATGGGAGAATACGATGACTCATCTAACCCGAAAGATCACTTCTGTAAGTTTGAGAATGCAACCCTCCTACATCAATATGTGGACACCATCAAATGTTAGGTATTCGCCACTACCTTGGTGGGATCGGTCTAGAAGTTGTTCTAGCTATTAAGGCTAAACTCTTTGACCTCTTTTGAAGATTTGTGTAAGGTATTTTTGCAACATGTTACTAGTTATAAAAAGTATAGATAAACCATCTTTAGTTTGCTCAATCTAAAGTAAGAGCCGACTGAAGGCTTAAGAGGGTACATCCAGAGGTTCACTTGGACCATTCTAGACATCCCAACTGCCACTCCATAGGTCCTTATGACGGGAATCTCCTAAGGGTTGAATGATGGGGCTTTCTTTCGTTCTTTGGTGAAGAAGCCCCCCGAGAAGCTATAATGAACTACTCAACCGAGCTGAGAAGGCCCGCCAGACCTTGAGGAGGCCGGGTATAAGTACAAGATCAATCAGGAAAGATAACACATCCCGGCTAATAGTCCTAAGACCAGTCCTCTTCAAGCCATTTCCAGCAGAAACCTCCCCAGGAAGGCCCATGGAAGTGATGACAATCAAGTACTCTCCTCAACCTAGAACTGCTCAAGACAAGAGGAAATAGATGAGGTGATGTATGGCGATAGTATGTTATGAATATATATGAAAGGTCATTTTTAATAAAGTAATATAGTGTTTGGTCTGAGTGCCCTTTTATTAAAGTAGGGTTCCCCTAAGGTAGTGAAGTGGGGAGGAGTGAGGAGACGAGCTCAGGCCAACTGAGACAGTTTATAAGTCCTTGGTCCGATCAAAATGCTTATATTTTCCCCAAGTAGTGAAGCGAAGAGGAGTGAGGAGCCGAGCTTGGACTGCCTGAGGTAGTGCGTAGGTCCTCGGTCCAATCGAAGTGTTATAATTCTCCTAGACCTATGAAGCAGGGTGGACTCTACCCAACCAAGGTAGTTC
The DNA here is from genome assembly GCA_037177395.1 of Alpinia galanga. Taxonomy (NCBI): domain Eukaryota; kingdom Viridiplantae; phylum Streptophyta; class Magnoliopsida; order Zingiberales; family Zingiberaceae; genus Alpinia; species Alpinia galanga. The sequence continues at coordinate 9,386 of JBAMHZ010405821.1, forward strand.
GTAAGCCCTAAGTTCGACTCGAGTGCATCAAAGAAATATAATTCCACTAAACCTATAAAGCAAGGTGAACTCTGCCCATTCAATGCAGTTCATAATCCCTCGGTCTGGTTGGATTTCATCGAAGAAGTATAATTCCCCTAGACCTATGAAGTAGGGTGGATTCTACCCAACCAAGATAGTTCATAAATCCTTGATTCAATTGGAGTGCATCGAAGAAGTATAATCCTTCTGAACCTGTGAAGCGAGGTAGATTCTGCTCAGTTGAGGCAGTTCATAAACCTTTGGTCCAGTTGAGTGCGTCGAAGAAATATAATTCCCCAGGACCTATGAAGCAGGGTGGACTCTACCCAACTGAGATAGTTCGTAAGCCTTCAGTCTGGCTAGAGTGCATCAAAGAAGTATAATTCTCTGAGACCTATGAAGTATGGTAGACTCTACCCAGTTGAGGTAGTTCATAAGCCTCAGTTCGGTTGGAGTGCATTAAAGAAGTATAATTCTCCCTAACATATGAAGCAGAGTGGACTCTGCCTAGCTGAGATAGTTTGTAATCCCTCGGTCTGGTTAGAGTTCGTTGAAGAAGTATAATTCCTCCGGACCTATAAAGCAAGGTGGACTCTATCCAACCGAGGTAGTTAATAAGCCCTTAGTTCGGCTGGAGTGCATCGAAAAGTATAATTACCTTAGAGATGTGAAGCGGGGCTGACTCTACCCAACCGAGGCAGTTCATAAGCCCTCGGTCTGGCTAGAGTGCATTGAAGAAGTATAATTCCCTCCGAACTTGAGAAGCGAGAAGGATTCTGCCCAGATGAGGTAGTTCATAAGCCTTTGATCCAGTTAGAGTGTGTCACAGAAGCATAATTCTCTTAGACCTAAGAAGCCAGAAGGACTCTACCCAGCCGAGGTAGTTTGTAAGCTCTTGGTCTGGCTGGAGTGCATCGAAGAAGTATAATCCCCTGGACCTGAGAAGTAGAGAAGACTCTGCTCAACCGAGGAAGTTTGTAAGCATTCGATCAGGTAGGAATGCATCAAATAAGTATAATTTCCCCAGACTTATGAAGTGAGGTGTACTCTGCCCAGCCAAGGTAATTTGTAAGCCCTTGATCCGACTACAGTGCGTCAAGGAAGTATAATTCCCCCAGAACTATAAAGCGAGGTGGACTCTTCCCAACCGAGATAGTTCGTAAGCTCTTGATTCGATTGAAGTGCGTCGAAAAAGTATAATTCCCCCATACATGTGAAATGAGGTGGACTCTGCCCAACTGAGATAGTTCATATGCCCTCGATCCGGTTGGAGTGCATCGAAGAAGTATAATTTCCTAGGACCTGTGAAGCGGAGTGGACTCTGCCCATCTGAGGCAGTTCGTAAGCCCTCGGTTTAACTAGAGTGTGTCGAAGAAGTATAATCCCCTGGACTTGAGAAAAGGTGAGGACTCTGCCCAATTGAGATAGTTCATAAGCTCTCAATCCAGTTGGAGTTTGTTGAAGAAGTATAATCCCCTCATACCTGAGAAGTGGGGAGGACTCTGCCCAGCCAATATAGTTCGTAAGCCCTCGGTCTGGCTGGAGTTTGTCAAAGAAGTATAATCTCCTCGGACTTGAGAAGTTGGGAAGACTCTACTCAGCCAAGGAAGTTTGTAAATCCTTAGTTTATCTAGAGTGCGTCGAAGAAGTATAATTTCCCTAGACCTATAAAGTGAGGTGAACTCTGCCTATACAAGGCAGTTCATAAGCCCTAGGTTTGACTGGAGTGCATTGAAGAAGTATAATTTCTCAGAACTTGTGAAGCTGGGTGAACTCTACATAGATGAGACAGTTTATAAGCCATCGGTCCGATTGAAGTGCGTCGAAGAAGTATAATTCTCCTGAATCTATAAAGAAAGGTGGACTTTACCCAACCAATGAAGTTCATAGGCCCTTGATTCAGCTGGAGTGCATCGAAGAAATATAATTCCCTCAGACTTATGAAGCGGGGTGGACTCTGTCTAGCCGAGGCAGTTCGTAAGCTCTTGGTCGGGCTGAAGTGCATTGAAAATGTATGATTTCCCCAAACATATAAAGCGGGGAGGACTTTGCCCAATCAAGGTAGTTTGTAAGCTTTCAGTCATGCTAGAGTGTGGCAAAGAAGTATAATCACTCTGAACTTGAGAAACGGGGAGGACTTTGCCTAGTTGAGGTAGTTCGTAAGCCCTCAGTCTGGATGGAATGTGTCGAAGAAATATAACTCCCCCATACCTGAGAAGCCAAAAGGACTCTACCCAACCAAGGTAGTCTGTAGCTCTTGGTCTGGCTGGAGTGCATCGCAGAAGTATAATTCTTTAAGACCTGAGAAGCGCGAAGGACTCTGCCCAGTTGAGGCAGTTTATAAGCCCTCGGTCCAGTCGGAGTGTGTCGCACAAGCATAATTCCTCTAAGACGGTGTAGTGAGGAAAAGTAAAGCACCTTCATTCAGCCTAGCCGAGATAATTCTTATGCCCTAGGTCTAGTTAGAATGATGTTTATGAAGTTTGGTACTCCGCCTAACAGGGAGAAATGGCAACATATGAAGTATTGTATTCCACCCGACAGAGAGAAGCAATGACTTATGAAGTGTTATATTCCATCTAATAGAGAAAAGCATTCTGAC
>JBAMHZ010405928.1:0-12007 GCA_037177395.1 Alpinia galanga
TGATGATATGGTGGGAGATAGAGCTCAATGGCATAGAAGGATCCATATAGCCGACCCCACCTAGTGGGATAAGGCTTGGTTGTTGTTTGTAATGTGAATATTTTTGACCTCAATGAATTGCAGCTATATAAGACATCGGTCAAACAACATGCAATCAAAAAATGTTTTGAAACACCAAATACAATATCGACTGAGAAGGAAATGTTAAACTGACATTTATCAAATCAAATGAAAAATAAATATTTGTAAACCATATATTCCAAAATTTGGAATTGTTTTTTGACAATCAACATCAGCTAGCATACCTTTGAGAACCACAATTGCACGGAATCTTTTGTTCTTCTAGAGGAAATTTGTAATTGTATGTTATTTCTTCACCAGCTGATATATGTCGCTTTGCATAAATAAAGATCTTTTTCTGACCCTCAACGGTAATAACTTTTGTATAACAGTTTGGCTGTAAAAAGGATGATCAGGTTGTGAAAATCAAAAAACAGTACTAACTGAGAAGAATCAATGGATTACCTCACAGGAATGATTTATAAACCTTGCTAACCCGCCACGTTTGGTTGCATCAACCTACAAAATAGAAGACTGCAAATAGCCATATGGAACAATATACAAATAGAAGAATCGGCAACTGACGCACAAATACATTGTTAGTATTGGAACAGGTAATTAAGATGAGCAGTGCAAAATTGAAGATCCACAAAATATTTATTACTTAGTAGGTAATTGCAATGACAGCCTATTTCTTGCTCTAAACACTCAGAAAGTTGAATCAGTGAGTCAAATTATAAACACATCAAAGAAAATCATGGAAATGATTAAATAATTGGACAGAGAGAAGAACCATCATGAACATTAAGCATTGAAAGAGAAGAAGATGGATATGAAAGAATGTTACGAAAAAAGACGATTCTGAAATATACTACACCTAGAGATATATCTATAACAAAACACAATATTCAGAATTAAAAAGAGAAGTATATTAGCTAAAGTGATGCCCTAGATAAAGTAATGACCACAAATTATATAAAGAACTACTAGATTGAATAAAACAAATATGAATTTGTAAAACAAAACAAGTTAAAGCATAGGAAAATTACCCACCACATAATCATCATCCAATCTAAACAGATAACTACTGCCGATTCCCATCCTTTCATATAGGTGCTCGCGTATATCAGATATCTACATGGAAAGTGCTGCTGAAATTTTTTTCCAAAAGAGGAAAAAAGAATGGTTCTAGAAGAAAATAACTTACTCGACGACGGATCAACTCCCCTACATATTCAATGACAAAATCTTCTGCATCAATTGGCTCAAGAGCAACCAAACCCCAATCATGTATCTTGCTCCTTTGAAATCGCAGCCGTTTCTTTCTTGCCTATTAAGTGAAGAGAGATTGTAAAATAAATCAAGATTTGAAAATACTATAAGAAAGAGGTTCTGTCTTGCACCTTCAACTGAGTGACTTTCAATATATCAGCACCCTCTGCAGCAGCAAGAAGATTCCGATACTTAACCCTATTTGTCCTTGCAGAAGGGCCCCTGGGATTTATATTATGTGGAGCATTAATCTGAAAACCTAATGAATAGTTTTGGTTACGACTTCCCCTCACACGTGCCCTGTCAGATGGAAGTGCAGTTTTTGACCACTTATGCCAGTCCCACCCATTGATTGAACACCGAGCGCAACCATCCGACTTTGGACATGGTAATGTAGCTTTAACCTTCTTCCTTGCCACATGTTTTTTCTTTGATATCTTCTCTGACCGTATAGATGATATTTTTGAACTTTTAGAAGGTGGCAGTTCATTCAACTCAACCTTCCTCTTAAGCTGGGATTTTCTTCTTGCTACAGAATTGAAGGAAACAGAAACAATAAATTGGCTGTGAAGCTAAGTAAAATTCATATCAGAACAAAGTATGAATAATGTACTTACAGTTTGCATTATCATTAGAAATGGAAAGTTTTTTTTGTCCTTCCTGTATACTCAAACTAAAGTGATCAGTGTCATCAACTTTATTGTTCATGTCAGAATCCTGCTCTGAAACTAACATAACGTCCAACCTGTCTTTTCCATTACCAGTGGAAATCCCTTGAACCATATAGTTATCATCAACAATATTATATGTATCAGTTGTTGTCAATTCAGCACGGGAAGAGAGTGTACAAGCCTCCTCATGGCTCCTATGAGCAGCTTTCTTTAACTTGTGCTTTTTTCTTGGTATATCACAAACATCCTGTATGTCACAAGGATCTGATGATGCTTTGCAATTATCTGCCTCATGCTTCCGACCAAGAAAACCCAATTTAGCTATGCCAAGTAAATCATCGATATTAGAATCTGTATCATTTGTAAAATTCAATCCAGAACTGCATGGAGGTGCAGATGGTTCTTTCTGACACTCATAGGCCTTCCTCAATCTCCGCCTTTTTCTTGGTAAACTGCAAGATTCAGGTGATTCTTTCTCATTCAAAGCTAGCACTGATAGTTTGGGCTGATGATCAATATTGTGACTTTCTAATTCATGAGAACTTGACTTATGTGCAGTCTTTTTAACTAGAGGCCCTGACATTGATTTATCCTTCTTTTGCACTTGCAGAGTGTCCATAGGTTGCTCAGGAAACCCAGAACAACTCAAAGTTGCTAGGGGCTCAGATATTTTTTTGCCAAACCTTTTCTTACGGAAATATTTATATTTTCCGGTCCTCAAAAAATCATCAATTAATAGTACATTGTTAGAAATCCTGGATCTTTCTTTGTGTTTCTCTATAGCGGTGGATGGAGCAGCAGCACCATCATGTGCATCAATAGAGGCTTGACCCTAGAAAAAGGCAGACACAGAAGTAATCAATCATCAACCTAGCTAAGTATTTCTTTTTCTCTCACAAACAAGGAGAAAAGCATAACTGAAGACCAAAACAAGACAGAGAAAAGTTAAGTATGTACCAAGACAAAGTCTTTCTGGCGTCGTCCCTTGCAGTCAACATCAGTGACATTTGCTTGAAATTTTCTCAAAGCCTCACAAGAAAGGAAATGTTTGCAAAACGAATCACTGTAGTAAAAGGGCTTCCACTCGTTAAGAACCTGTTCATGAAGCTTTTGACGAAGAACAGCTAAAGCCAAATACTTATTTATGACAGGAATATATTCAGTTATCTTTCCAGGCCGGAATTTAGCTTTCTGATCGAGAACCAACAGTGAACAGTCATCCAGACCAGGAGGTGGTGGTTCATCCAAAAAGACATCCGACTTATCATCATAAAAACTGGAGGTATTTGGTGAGTTCAACAGCTCAAAAGCATTGCATAACTGTTCAGGAGCTACAGTTGATTCTGCACCAAAACACAAGAATTCTGCAATCAAAGAACAAAAGAAAAATTCCACAAAGAAAGACAATAAACAAAAAGGCATGCTTACCATAAGGCTTTGTCACTGCACCACTAGTCAGATCAACTGAGCAAGATGGAGACTCATCGTGGTTTTCAGTCAAATTGACCATGCCCTGTACCTAGAAACATTAATGATTAGATCATGTAATGACATGAGGTCCAATGAATGATGTTAAGAGGATGCTGTGTTAGCACGAAACAAGTAACCAAACAATGCATGTCAATATTCAAAGAAGAAAAAGAATAATATAATGACAATACCCAAAAAAAAAAAGAAGTATAAATATAATTGTAAATCACTTACAGCACTTGAATTGTCCTCGACTGCTGAACAAAGTAAATCTGTCAATTCATCTTTAATGGCACCTTCAAAAAATTGAAATAAAGATATCTTGGCTGACACAAACAATTGATTTTCCAAGCTTCCCAGGATAATAGTCAGAGTTCCAAATAAGGAAGCGGAATCCTTTGTCACATCCACTTCCTTCACCTGACAACTGCCTTCTGAAGTCAAAGACAACTGAGCACAAGTATCTAGGGTCTCTATGTTAGGTCCAAATCCCGGGGGGAAATCCAAATCATGTCTTGAAGATACCGGTTCCAACTCCAAGTCCTAAAAAAAAACATCAACACTATACCATGTTGAGAAAAGTTATTTTCTAAAGATAAACAAGTTAGACAGAAAGAACATTATATGGAAATTAAAATCATTACTTTATCAGAATTCTTTAATACCATATCCATGTGATCTGGTTCCTGCACCTCAGAATTAACAATTAAGGATGAACAGTGAAAGTCAGACCATCGCTTTTTCTTAAGCCACGCACCACAATACTCCATTACAGGATCATACAAGACTGAGTCCCACAAAACTTTCATACAGTCATAGTAACAAAATTTTCTAGTTTCTAATAAGACTTCTTTGATGTTTTCATGGATGTCAGGAATTATAGAACATATTTGCTGTGAAGAATTGGCTTCTTGTACCATGTTAAGAGGAGCTTGTTCCTACAAAGCAATGAGTTACATGCCACTTGTTAATTTAAAAAGAAAAAAAAAAGAGGTTCAGAAACATTTTTCATGAAAGATGGTTCAATAAGTAAAATTGCTCTGACAAACAAACATTACCTTCCCTTTCGATAGCTCATAGGTTTTAGAATTCTTATCCATAGATTCAGCCCTCAGATCTCGTTGAGCTTTCTTTGTTGAGATAAACTCAGGTATGATAGTGCTAAATATTTCATCCAGTAGGACTCGACGAGCTGCTTTCATTATGGCAGAGTGTAACTGAATTGAAACTTCTTCTGATGAATTGAACAATAGACTCATGAAAGAATTATCTAATTCAGCATCATCACCCTCGCTCTTAATATCATTTTCAGATATATTCTCGCAGTTAATTCTGCTCCATTCTTCAACTAAAGTTGCAAGAGAAAATGGCCCCAACCTATTGCCCACATGGTATATCTACAACAGGAAGGAATTTAAGCAATGGATAAGAAAGTTGAGCTTATAGACCACAAAAAGGACTATAAAAAATGTATTAAATACCAAACAGTATTGCAACTGAATACAACAACAATAACCAAGTCTTTATCTCACTAAATAGGGTCGGCTATACGATCCTCCTATGCTATTGGGCTATACAACAACAAAATTCATTTCCACCAAGGAATTTCCTTATTCTGCCCCTTTCCACCAAAGTAAACAAAACAGGTGGCTTTTTCTTCCCTTTCACTTCCTTGCAGTTTCAGCCTAGAAGGTTAGAATTATGTATGATGTATCAGCCATTCAGCCTTGCTAAATTTGACCACATAGCTTCTCAATGCTCAAGATGGTATTGGTATCCCAGTACAAACTAATAAGAAAGTTGTGCGATATTGCTTGTATTATATATGCACAATTACCAACCTAGACTAATCTTCAACCACAGAGAAAACAGACAATCAAGATAAACTAAGAGTCCAATTAAGGAATGAAAAGTATGACAATTAATAAAACATTAAAACCTATGCATAAAAAATAACCAGTATAGGAGAAAATTTCTAGATTTGCACTGTCAAACATAAGAAATAGACTGTAGCTGATGAAAAACAACAATGCCTAAGCAATTTAACAAGCATGTAAAACAGTTTAAATAAATTTTCTACAAAATTTCATTGATTGGGGAAATGAGGAACACAATTACAGGGATACCAGTCAAATGGATCACACGAATTGACAACAAATGTATTGACACACAATTAAGAAGTGCCAAGGTTCCAAATGCAATGATCCCATCGTAGCCATTGGCTGAACTATGAGAGTCATTAGCCATGATGCGTTCATGTTCTTGGTGTCATAACAGCGAAATAATCAAGATGACCATTTTTGCCCATAAATTTTTACAGGCATCCTACTTTGCAAAACATAGAAGTTTAACAGCATTTGCAAGAAAAAAAAACCGAGTGAAAGATAAATAGAACTTGAACAAACAACCAGCCAAGAAAGCCTTACACTACACAGATAGCTCAGAGGCAGATAAAGTTTCCCAATTTGTGAACCCTGGAAATAGGGTTGTAAATGGACCAGATGCTTGTAAACAAGCTTAATGTTCAATTCGATAAAGTTTGTTTATTTTCATCCAATAGTAAAATATATATATGTATAATAATAATCAAGTTTGAAGACTAGCAAGCTTGGTTTGTTAACATTCTGAATAAACTTATTAACTTGTATAAAATTTAATTGTAAGTTTATTTCTTTTTTTTATTTAAATATATAATAAAAAATAGCAAGCATTTATAAATTTTTATAATCTTAAAGTATTCATAATATATTTAAAATAATAAAATAAAATAAAAATTATGGATTAGATATACATTTACCTAATTTATAAGGACCGACGTTGTTAGTTGAGTTTGTTAAAAAGGTCAAGCTCTTGGTTGGATAAGATTTTCAATAAACAAGTTTGAACAAGCTCAACACAACTAAGTTCGGCACACTTCAGCTCGTTTACACCCCACTAGAAATGCATCCCTGCGACAAGGATATTTTGCTATATTCCCATAAGCCACTATCGGCATTACAAGGGAGGATTTTTACAGAGTTTCCTCAAGAAACTCAATTCAGTTATAGAAGGAAATTCCAAAAATGAGGGACAAAACTGAAAAATTGCAGATAAAATGGAGATACTACACTGTTTGCGCTATATGCATAGAATGAAGAATTCCCATAACAAGAATATTCATTCAAACAGAAATATAGGTGCCTACCAAAAGGAAAAATAATAGACTAAAAACACAAAAACATTTTATCTGAACAAACTAAGAAATTAATTTAGTGTATAAATACATCATTAATTTATTATCTCTTCAGGTTGCTTCTTCTTTACAAATAATAAAAAACAAAATGATAAACTTCTGCAAATGACTGGCTAGGTAAATTGTACTGAAGACTAAGAGCTGTACTTTCCAGTACCAACGGGGTATCGAGCAGCAGTAACAACAAAAAAACAATAGAAAGAAAGAAAAAAGATAATATGACCCTTACTCAGCAAATGTCTAAAGTGCCCATGAAAATAAGACAAAATTCATAAGATTATCATGAAGGAAAAATAATCCTCAACAAGATCTCAGAAGAAGCTTACAGATTAGAAGACCCAACAAGCTGTGGTTGCAAATTTTCTTCCTGAAAACTGGCATATTGATTGCTTCAAATCCAGTAAAAAGAGTATGTACAATATCAAATTAACTCTTTGGTTGAAGGAACATATAGTGTCTACATTTGACCATCAACCAGAATGAGTCAAAAAAATGAAAGCGGTCATGAAAAAATTGTAAATAACATCCTTGTGTAGTTCAAATACTATGCATTATTTGTAGAGTCCATCAGTAATCATACACTTGTAACAAACCTTCCAAAGTTTAGGAAGAAATGTACTACATTGAACAGAATGGAAAGCATAATTTGGTTGTGATTGAACAAGAAGAACACTCATTCGTACCATTAATGAATCTTCAAGATAACTGTTGTGATGCCAATAACACAGTTCAGCAAGCGAATGTGGCCCATGTTTCATGCCTTCCTTATCCTCAAACATCCAACAGCTCTCTTCACTTGAAAGTGACTATCAGAAAAAAATCCATGAGCTTGGAAATTAATGCACCTTATCTGATTTGTTTGAATAAAACTTACCCTCATCAGCAATGATGTAGACTTGGTCATTCCAGTGTTGCTTTTTTCCTGTCTAGAACCTTGAGAAGCAACAACCATTGCATCATGTAATGTTCTTGAATATAATGAGGAATAACTAACTGGATCCTTTCCTGCCAACTGAGAATTTTCATCTCTTGTCGTGGCCTCTACATTTGATGGGCAATATTTTGAACTTGAAAACTGTTTCAAATATTTCAGGGTTACTGAAGTACTGATGCTTCCATTTATAACAGGATAAATGGGAAGTTCTTCAGGCAAGAATCCAGATGATAAGCCCTCAATCAACTGTTCTTGACTGTACGGTCCACACATATGGCCATTTTGATTAACATACATCCATCCACTGATTGAAAATTGAGCATATCCATCACTACTGTTCTGGGTACGTGTAACACCAGTACTACCATGAGGCAAGGATAGCTCATAGATATTACTAAAAGATTGAGAACTTCCTTCCATTGCAACATAAGGGCCTACATCCTCATGTTCATGCAAACAGGAGGGAGCACTACCATCGTCTGAACACCTAAGTGTTGAATACAATTATAAGATTATGCTTACGTGAGTTACAAAAAAAAAGTCATAGAAGCCAACGAAAAACTAAGTATGGGAAGCAGAAGTGTACCAACATGATGAGCACCTGACAGCATGACTGTGAGGGAAGAAATCATTCGGGTCACTAGAACATTTTGGTGATCCATGTTCAGATAATGCATGTCCAGAAGAATTTATTTTTTCGCTAGATACATAACTAGTGCAATCACAGGATTCTGCACAAGATCTTGAGCAGTTAGTGCAGCAACCTATGCAGACTACTTCATTGGGTAAAAGTTCCTCGCTCGCCAACTATGTGCAGGAAAGATGGGGGGAAAAAAGGAATTAGCTCAAATGGAATAACTGGATTGGGGAACAAAAGAAATTTTAGAAGGAAAAGGAAGAGAAATGTTTGGGATGCTACATAGAAGTTGCAATGAGCCTCAATAAGAAGAATGAATTCAAAACTTTCTATGGAAAAGTAAAATTGTCATTTAGGTATTCTGGATAGGTTCAAATCATGTAATGATCTGACATAAGACTACGGGCCTAATGCTATGGTAGCCTTGCCAAAGGCTAGAAATATTTTCGGATACCAGTATCAGTAGGAGGACAAGGATATTCTGTTTGTGCCAGAGATATCCTGTTCAGGATAGTAAGATTTTTTAAATACATATTAAGGGACTACAGATAAGAAGCTTAAAGTAAAATTAATCTTGTGTGTACATCATCATGTTCAAGACACTTTCTAAATATATATTAACATATGATCATGTTAACCAACATTTTTAATCAATTTTCTAGAGATTAAACTTCATTGTGTGACCTAGAAATATTTTATTGCCTGTAAATTATCATAGTATCATATACTAGTTCCATACCTTCTATCAAGGACAAATAAAATGCCCTAAAATTATTTAATTCTATATAAGAAAAATATGGGAACTTGTCTTAAGCAAAAGATATGACAGATTGAAGGATCTTGTTTACAATGAATAACCTGAAAGCAACATAATAATAATGTTTCTCTCAACAGCAAATCTTTCCACTTCCCACAGGCAACAAACAATTTCCACCCTCCATTGGTAACAACCCATCTTTAATTCTAAATCAAAGACAGCATTGAAGGGGTACCCAACTGATTTGCCATTATTCGGCATGTAACAAAGGCATTCTCTCACAAGTTTACAAAGTATAATCAAAAAGCAAGAACATTTCATCAATTAATGCTCTTTTTTTTCTGGGTAATGACAAATTAGAATTAGCCATGGTCAAGTTGAGAGTGATGAGGATAAGTAAGAGTTTATGGAACAAAGGACAGTAGCTCTAATGGTGTATATATGATACATGTTAAAGTGTCCAACTTTCTCATGTATTGCTTGATATCCAATTTAATCAAAAATATAGAATTCCATTATAGTTAAAGGAATAAACTTGATGAGTCATATCACGGAACTTTGAAAAATGATGACGAAGAGAAAAATATGAGATGAAACAATATATTTTGAAAATAATTTAGTTTTATGCACGAAAATTCAACTATATTATCAATGACTGATGACGATGATTATATACAAAAAAGAACGTTGCAAAAAATTTATCTTCAAAAGATGGTATTAAGGCTATTGGGTGCCTAAAATGATTTGTTTATAATTATATACCTGAAAGCTCATTTCATGTGCAATGAACTTTCTTTATCCATAGGCATAAAAAAACAAAATGCAATATACTTTCTTTATCATCCTTCAAACTTGTTTGTTGATAAATGTTTACAAAGAGCATCATAAACAAAAATATGAAGACCTCATGTGTTGTGTACTTGTGCCTAAAATCTTTCATTCTAAAGCATAGTGGAATCTTCTAAAGAAATTTAAAAGTTCAGCACATAGACTACCTGACAATGAGATGATGCTAAATTAGTCCAAGAGCATGCATGAGTCGATTGGCTTGGAAACCAAACATGCACCATATGTAGTATTACAGAAATGGGCTTATCTAAATTTGGGCGTAAGTAGAGGTAAGCTCAACTGATAAGAATTAAAACATGAACAAGGTGGACAGAACAAATTCCTCAATACCAGCGTGTAACTAATTAATGATAGCGTACAAGTTTAAGAAAGTATAAAATGAAGCTTAGGCCTCTGAACCTCTGATAGATACATTTTAACATGTTGTACAAAAAACTTCGCAACTGTGAAGCCCTGGATAAGAATTCTCGAAAGATACAGTTTATAGCCATAACGAGGAAGGTGGCTTCTGGTGCATCAGCCAATCAATAACCAGGCCCAATACAACAATGAAATAAATAAATCCCTAGTCCAAAAAAAGTTTGAGTGGGCACATTATGAAACCCTAGTCCTAAGAAAACAAAAGATCTGACATCTAATTGACGAATCGGAGAGTTCGGGGTTGCTGGAAAAGATGATCGTGGGAGCAGGAAAGGAATCTTCACCGGATCGATGTGCGAGAGGCGAAACCGCGGTATCCCTTGACGAGAAGGAAGGCATGGATGCGGCATCGTGATGCATGAAAGGGCTGTGCGCGAATTGGAGATCCTTCGATCGCAAGACGGCGGGGAGAGCGAATCCTGGGAAAATTGGAGAGATGAAGCTTTGGAACGAAACAAGAGGAGAGGTAAAGGAATGAAAAATAATAATAATACGAGCAAGCACTTTAGCTGCTAACAAAGAGCGGAAATTAATAGATAATGGAAATTGGGGGAAAATAATAATTAAATGGGCACCTCTTATTTTGTTTATCATAAAAAAAAATACCTTAATTATTTTTTAATATAAAAAAACACCGCATATTATATTCTTTGAAATACCCTTTAATATTATTATAATAATTTTAATCAAAATTATAAAAATATAAAATAAAACTAAGACTGTATTATTATATTTTAAAATTTTAATTTAGTCAAAATTACTCTAATTTAATTAAACTCATTAAAAGTTAGCTAAATTGGCTTCGACAGTAGTATAATTTTGTTTTAAACTGTTATAATATACAGTAATTTTGATTAAAATTATTATAAATAAATTTATTTAGTCGTTCTATAATATGGTAATTTTCAACAAAATTATCACGTATAGTATTTTTTTTTAATTATTCCTAATTATAACAAATTTACGAAAAATAATAGAAGTGTTTGGTGGATGAAAAATTAATACGATGAGGCTACTTTGATATTTTTAAAAGCTAAAATGCGTTCTGAAAAAAACAAAGTGCAATTGCAAAATTCATGGGCAAAATAAATTTGAAAGTGTTCGCATAGTTTTTGAAAAATTATTTTGAAAAAGGTGAAAATGTATTTTTTAAAAAAAAAAATTTAAGTATATGTATAGAGATGTTATCCTATAAGATTCATCCGTGAGTATTTATGTGCACTTCTATTATTTACTGTCTAATCACTTGCACACTATATCTCAATCCTTGAATACAAGGGGATCAGATGGTAAATAAACGGAGATGTGCAAGATGCTTATGAAATTATTGTGCATTCTTCGTTGTTGTGCACAATCATGCATGGGACAGTCATATGCTTGTGCATAACGTCGTGATCGGGAGCCGATCGACATCTGATTTCTTCAGCGTCGATGATGATACTATAGTCCAACCTCCGAACCCTATGAGTTATCGACGTTGTTCAATCATTGCAGAATTTCGATCACGATTTAGCTGGAATCCAGCAATGTGAGTACGATGGGCTAGACCACCATTAGATTGCAACCCGAATCCATTGCGAATGCACCTGCCAATGTAGCATCATTGGCGATCGCAATTCGATCTGATTCAACTCCAATCGGGGTTGGAATCCGGCCAAATAGTGGTGATGAAGAGCAACAATCACGCGGTGAGTTATTGTGTATT
>JBAMHZ010406257.1:0-12004 GCA_037177395.1 Alpinia galanga
CTATCCTCAATAGTCGAGTGCCTTGATAGATTGCTAAACCTTCTGTGCTCGAGTTGAACACATTAGTTGACTGCACCTCTATGATAGTCAACTGATCTAATCGATCGAATGCCACAGTCAAATTAAAAACTTTTTATACGTAATTTACGTACAATAGTCGATTGGTCCTTATGGCACTTGACTAATTATATTAGTCGAGTGTCTTAGTTGAGTTAAAAACATTCTGTGTATGATTTTACACGCAACAACTAACTGGTCAACTGCAATAATCGATTGATATTGATGTAGTTCAGTTTTTACGGATCATATGTGACAGTTTTTAGGAAAAATGGTAGCGATTACCAAAACCCTCTGCTATTCATTGCAAAAAAAAAGAAAAAGAAGTGAATAACTCAAAACTAGCGCTAATCCTAAGTTTTTTAGCCCCTAAATTCGACGAATATGCATGTTTGAACGCATTAAATTGAAATTTGACCCAAAACACATGTATTTGGACAGAAATCATCATAAAACTCGCATCCTAATACTATAAAATCAATAATAACCTAACTTGCAGCTCTGATACCAGTTGTTGGAACTGTGCTAGTGCATATGAATCATATAGAATCAAACAATTCAAACACGGGTTCTGGTTGTAGATTTTACCACAATTTGCGAAAATAAGTACAACAAAAGAAAATAAATCAAAATTCTGACATGAGTCCAAAGACATTGCTATCCTAATTGTTGCTGGTGGAATCTAAAGATCGAAAGCACAAGAAAACAACAAGGCTTCATCTTCCTCATGCATTAAGGTGACAGCTTGAGTAAGTCTCTCTCAGATGGGGTGAGAAGGGTTTTGATGCCTTAACCCTACGCGAAACATACCCCTTTATATAATTTTGGGTTTGAATTCGCTATCAGCCCATCAATGATAATGGGTTAATAGATTCTACACAAAATCTACATCCAATAATACAAACCTGCAATTAATATGGCTTGATCCACAATGACAAATCCATGTGTTATTAGTCAACATATAAGCCCATTGAATAAAGAAATAAAATCCAACATCACTGTCTTTAGATTAAGATGAATTTAATGGATGAATCAGGCCAAAATTGTACTGAAATTGTACACGGGGGATGCGAGGGAGAAGCTCTGCAAGGCTGTGGAGGAACTGAAGCTGGATTCTCTGGTAATAGGCAGCAGGGGACTCGGCCTGGTCCAGAGGTAACAAGTAACATTGATATAGTATATGTGGAAGCCCTGTTTCTTTCTTTCCATTATTATTGTCTTTGATCTCCTTTTGGTGGATTGCCTGTCCATATGTGCTATTCGATAATCAGATCTGTTGATTGGTGTATCACCTTGAATTGGAGATGTTGCTAGTATTTACACGTAGTTGTTCTTCTAATTTCTAGTTAATTTCCAAATTTTTGCTGAAAGATATGTTCCAAATCTATTTTATAGTTTCAATCTGCTTATCGATGCACGTTGAGTTCATAAAAATCAATGGAATGGTTCTAGAGCTTCTCAATAATATAGGACTTTACCTATCTAGAAAGGAAGAGTACTGTCGTAGCCACTTTAGACTCTAGTAAGGCAAAAATATAGGTTGTCAAGACACTAAAGGATGGACGTTTAGTTGGTTTGATCTTGTATGTTTTGTACTTGAATAATAGTTGGAGTCATCGGCGCTCCTAGGGTTCCCTAATCTAGTATCTTTGGGAAAATGATCAAGGTTGCCCATGTGGAGGAGCAATTGCATTCTCAGGTCATTGTATTAAATTTCGCCAATGTTTGTCTTGCTGAGATCCAAGATTCTTGCTTTCCATGATTGAGCGGGTGTTTTTACATTCCAAAACTTTAGCAGATCACTTGGCCCCTCATCTATTCAAAGAATAAGATCAAAGGCTTGCCATTAAACAAAGTCCAGATTGTATCTTCAATTTCTTATAATCAAATATTCCTGCTTCACTTAATGCCTGAGTAGAGTCACTGATTGCTTCCAACATTATGTCGAATGAATCGTTTTACTCAAATGGCTAACGGTGATTGTTTCACATTCATCATACTTTCTAATGGTATATTAAAGTGATTAATTTGTAACGAAAGCAAAATAACATGTTGGATATGGGATTCTTAAACATGGAATAAACAAGTTTCAAGTCTTTGTCTAGCCTTGCAGAAGTGATTGAAGGAGTTTATTTATATGTTTTGACGCTAGCTTAAAATTGAGAGGGAATTTCTAAATGACTATTGATCTTAAGTTGGTTTAATCTGATGCATAGTTGTCTATATGAATGGCATATGAACTCATTGGCATATTGTTAGCTTTGACAGTTGAGATGGGAGTACACTTGGTGTCTGCCATATTTTTTTCCGATAAAACCTCTCCATTAGTTAGCATCTATATATTATTTCCTTCCATCTTTCTACTTGCATTATTCTTGTTTCAATTGTCATCGCCATCTAAGTACTGTTGATTGCTTTAACCAATCTTAGCTTTGGATGGCTGAGTCTGAATGCAACATTTCGAAAAAGAATGGTACAAACTGTAGTAGGAAATTTGCTGCAATGTCTATGTAACTACTACTATTAGTCATCCTACTTCTTTGTTCCAGGATTCTTCTGGGCAGCGTATCGAGCCATGTAGTGATGCATGCGGCATGCCCTGTTACTGTCGTCAAATAAACCCTACTTCGACCATTTGCAGATCCTTTGTCCTCGACTACATACTTCGCGGAGCAAGCAGAGGATTCATGTGTGAAGAACAACATCCCTGAAGTGTTCCTTCGTCCTAAATAACTCTACTCAAAGTACGTGGACATGATATTTCTTTTTCAAAATAAATGCTATATACTTGACTATAAATCTAAATCTTATGAACTTATTGTGTGTTTCTTGATCTATGCTGGTAGTTTTGTCGCAGTAGTATTGTTATTATTATTCTGTACTTGTGAAGCAAATACATGAAAATTACTGGAACATATTCTCGCAATAAAAGACCAATCGATACAGTTTCTTGCTAATAAGCATACTATTATTTATCAACACAATCCAAGAAAACAAACTTTAGATCACATCCACCACCACTCCTGATAAAACCTGTGATCATCAATAATTTCTTAGATTATAAAAATAATTATCAAAAAGTAATATAATCTTATACCTTCTATTGACTTGAAGTAGAATGGACTATCTCAGCTTCAGTAGTAAAGTGAACCTGGAGGAGTAAAAAAAAAAAAAATTTTTTTCTCTTCTTTTGAAAACAAATAAAAAACTAGAAAACAAAACCCTCCAAATCTAAAGCTCAATAACTCCTTCATACCTTGCCACCATTCACCTCTTGTGGCAAAGTCTGAACTTCCCAAATCACTCCCTCCATCTTTCCTATACTGAAACAAAACAAAGATCTAAAATCCATATTATGCGAGTTGCGAGTAAGGTGGGGGCGATCCAGCCGTGCATTGTATTCAGATTTAATCTCAGCCGCATGATGTAGGAGAGTTGGTTCAGTGATATCGCATTCAAATGTACAGCACACTGATGACTTACAGTGGTGGGAGTTTCAGAATTGTTCATGCTCAGCGAGCTTGTGTAGAAGTCCCTCCCACCGTAATTCACCGACGAGCCGAAATAAGCTGATTCGATCGGTTCAGTCAGTCCCACTGGTCTCACATCCTTGCCCTCATGCCTTCTGCTTGGAGAGCCCTGAGATTTGCCATCTTTATCTGCAAGTTTTGAGACAAAAAAAACGTATGCATTTCATGTAAATTGGCAACTCCATCAAAGACAAGAAGTAAAGCAACAAAAATGGTTCAATTAGGAACCTGAAACCACTTTCTTTATATGATTCTCAGAGGTTGGATTACATCTACTCCCCTTCACCTAATTAAACCATAAAAATGATCACTTAACATGTAATTAAGAGCGAACATTACTAGCACAAAGAGAGAGAGAAAAAAGAGAATCGATACCGAAGGAAGCTTGGAGGTGGCACTGGCACTGGCACCAGCCGATAGCAAGTTTTTCTCTCCTTCCATTTCTCGACCCTTGTCGCTTTGCTATAGAGAGTTGCTCCTTTTATAGACCTTCTAAAGCCACCAAATCTACAATTCATAATCTTTTAAGATTTATTCCATGATTCCCCTAAATCTTTATCCCAAAACTGATCAATTCCATGGCGGCTTTAGGCTTCGATTCTTTCCAAATTTCCCCCCTGATTTTTCTTTGGAATAGTTTTATGATCCAAGTGCCAATGGATAAGATTCATGTCGGTCCCAGCTCGATGGGGCCAGCCAAGCAAGTTGATAAGCAACAATAAGACTCTATCGAAGCTCTTTATCTTCTTCCATATCCCTGATAGAGATGAATCAATCTCGTCGTCAATATCTCAAAATCGAGTGATCCTTAGTTGGGGAGCTCTAGAACTCAATGATTGAACGGAATTATCATTCAAACAATAATGAATGAATGGAATTATCACAACTTGTGATTGCCATAGAGCTCAAATTTGAGACATCATTTAATTGAAAATTAAACAAATCAAAATTATTGGTGCCATTGATATTATATCCATGTTAGCCATAGTGGGAGGGCCACCTCAAATGCCCACCATTGTCCCTCAATGTGCCATTATTTAAAGTGAAGAAATGGGCCATGGTGGAAATTAGTGGTGCATAATTTTTTATTTTTTTTTTGTGTGTGCTAAGTTAGGGTTCACGGAATTAGTCATACTTAACTAAAAATGAACATTTAGAACAAAACTAGCATCCTAACTATTTTAAATGATAATTAGGATTCTCTTATGTCTAAAAATTCATCTAATATTCATTTAATTATTGCTATTTTCATATTAAAATGGCTTTTTATCACTTGAATTTGTTTGAGTCATAACCCTAAATAATTGGTATATAAATCAAAACACTACCAAGCATATTAGTTTAACAAACCTTGTAACACTATGAAACAAATTTGTCATTTATATAGAAAATAATTTAGGAGTTGAATTAATTATTATTAAGTAATTGTACTCTGATTAATTATATTTTTAAAGAGTTAATTAATAAAATTATAAATAAAAAAAATACTTACTCTGAATTATTTATTATTTTTTAGTATTTTTTTTAATAATAGGAATCGATTCAAAGCATGTGAAACTTTTGCATATTTTTGGAAAAGAAAATTTACAAAAATTTAAGAATTAATAAAAAATTAAGCATATTTTTATTAATTAACTCCTTTATTTATCAACGCAGTAGATTCATTTCCGTTCTCCTCACCGTTGACGTCCTCACGCTTCCTTCCTCCTCCTCGAATCTTCAAATCTCGCCCTTCCCCTTGCTTCCTTCGATCCGATCTCCGATCCAGGTAACGCTCTCATCTCCCAATCCCTTCCCGTTACTTGTGTCCGCCGTTCGATTTCCGTCTCAATTTGTTGGTTTCGATGTTCGATTCCGTTTCTGATCTCTTCGCGCCCGTTCCTTTGTTCGGGAACCTTTCTGGTCGGATCTGATGCGGATCCGGGGGCAGGGAGGAGGAGGAAGTGGAGATGGCGCATCGAGTCGACCACGAGTACGATTACCTCTTTAAGATCGTCCTCATCGGGGACTCCGGCGTGGGAAAATCCAACATCCTTTCCAGATTCACACGCAACGAGTTCGCCTTGGATTCAAAGTCCACCATCGGCGTCGAGTTCGCCACCAAGACCCTTCAGGTGAGTTGCCTCCGATCTCTGAATCTTTATTTATGCTCTTTGAGTTAGATCCGACCGCAATGATGTGGGAACCCTGTCATCCTTGTTTGCTGGTCTATTATACGCCCACTGAATCTATTTCATGACTGTAAGCTCTTTGCGTGTGCCTCTTTCTGTACATTATCTATTGCCTGTTTGTTCAATGGGAAAAAAAATTATTCCTTTGATGCTTTGCGTTATTTCTTACTCTTCAATCTTCACCATGCGTGATTTTCAGATATATAGTTGTAGCAACGTTAAGGAGAATATGTAGATTTATATTTCTTTTATTTAGTTATGTTATTGCGATGGCTTGAGACTGCAACTGCCAATTGTTAAAAAGATCTGTTTGTTTTTAGCTACCTCTGAAATTCCTAGTTCAATCCCAAAGTTAAGCTGTCCTCCAATTAATGATCAAATGCTGATGGAGTGAGCAATATTGGCCATAGGCAACTGAATGGAAGCAACTTGGCACAAATTACCCTTAGATGTTATCTTTTTTGGTCCTCTGCTCAATCACTTAGCTTGGTGTTGATAGCATTCAGGGTGAACAGTGGTAACAGAGAGTGCCTACATGACAGCAGTCAGGTTCGGCTTAAACAAACATGAACTTTATTTCTTCCGTTGGTCAGAATTATCTTTAGTTCTCATGTTGTTCGGGAATTTCTTATTTACAATTTAGTCTTAAAAATTAATTTTTATAAATAAAAAAAGAATAGTCCGGTGCATGAAGCTCCGATCACGTGGAGTTCTGGAAAAGGGTCAATTGTACGCAACCTTATCCTACTTTGCAAAAGGTTGTTTTCCATGACCTTTAAGTCTAGGCAACAATTTTAACGTTGCGTCAAAGTCTGCTAAACATCGCTGCTAAAGTCTGCAGCAGATATAGAGCTGCTGATTTTGGGGGTAGACATTTTATATATCCATGTGTGGTAATTGGGCAATTAATCTTCAAGGTTAAACACGGTCCAATATCCTAGTAGGTGTAATTTCAGGTATACACCTAAATTGTGATAGTTGTGTTGCATCTCCGTTATTGCATATCTATTCTTTTGCTTATCGTGCCTTTCTATCACTTTGAACAATGTTCATATTCCTTGGTTCTTTGTGTATGGCTTCTAATTGATTTATCATGATTCTGGATTTTCGTGGACAATCTATTGACCCTCTAAATGGTCTTAAGTTAAGTTGTTTGTGTTCTTGATAATATGTTTAGATGTCATTTTGGATTCTTCCACACGCTAGTTTTGCATGAACTTGACATGTTGACGCGCTGCAAGTTGATACAAAATTTTGTCATTTTCACCATGAACGTTGATCAAATCAGCTGGCGGGGTCAAAACTACAAGTTAATGAGAAATTAAAGTGTGAGGGATCCCTTTATGGCTCACTTAGGTTGGAGCTTAGGAAGGAATCAGATATCTAATTCATGTAGTAAGCTGATTTGCAATTTGCTTGGATTTGGGTTTTGGGGAACTTGAAAATCATGGTGGACATAAGAAAAACATAAAAGTTTGGGCTGAATTAGGTATAAAATAAACACTGGGATGTAATTTGGCAAAGAAACTAATAGAAAGGGTATAATTTGGTAAAATTGTCAACGCAAAATAGCATAGGATAGCATTTCTTCCATAAAAAAAAACATTTCAAATGGGAAATGGAGGTAAATGTTCAAAACATCTCCAATTGTGTTTATCTTTAAAGTTTCTCAAGTATCAAAAATGCGATGGAGTAATACTAGATCATTGAGTTTAAAAAAAAAAAGGGAAAATTTAACAGTTGATCTGACATTACATAAATTAGTCATTGCTGTAAACGTGGCCACCCTGCTGATTCATTGTCAATGAATTGGAAGTGAAGGCCAGTGTATCTATCCCCTCAAAAAACAGTACATTTTATCTGAATTATAACTGGATCTTGGAGGAACAACTTTAAAAGAAAGCCACAGGTTGATGAATAAAGAGTGTAAGGCATTGCCTACTAAGTCCAACGAATGATTTCTGCGCATTCCTAATGACTTCTTTTCTCTCTCCCATCATGAACTATTTATTTTTTTAGTATTCATGCCCCGATGATTTGCAACTTAGCATGCGGGCAATTTTGTGCTATTTTCACCATCTAAGCTTATTTGCATGCAAGGTCAAGACCTCAGTTTATACAAAACTATAGTGTGAGAGAGCTCTTGTTGACCATCTTAAGTTAGAAGGAACATAAATATCTAGATAAATAAATTATGACCTAAGTTGATTTGAATCAACCTCAGACATGCAATTTTTCATATGTAAATTGATTTGCAAATCAATTGCATGATTAAAATCCCAAGTTTATGCAAAATTAAGATGTGAGAGAGCTATTATTGACCCTCTTAAGTTGGAAAGAATTTAAATATTTAATTTTTATCTTGAAATTATGGCGTAAGTTGGTTTGCAAATTAATTTGCAGGATGTTCTATGTCATTTTTCACCCGGTAAAAAATTAGCTTACAAGTAAAAACCCTAAGCTTATCAAAGTTAAGCTCTGACGCCTTGATAGCCATCGTAGGTGGGAAAATATCTAGTTTTTTTTTTTTAGAAATCAGTTTGCATTTTGATTTCAGAATAACTTGAAATCCAAAGATAATTTGTGAATTTTTTTTTTGTTGGTGTATGTTTGGCAAAATAAACCTAATATAAACTTGGTTATTTGATAAAATGCCCTTTAGCATTTACCCAACTTCCTATTAAAGTACTTTCAGGAGGCATAATCGAGTTGGTACCTGAGTGTGGTAGATTTGTTGCAATGGACAAAGCTCGACCTCCAATGAGATTAATTTTTCTGGAGAAAAAATGTAAAGTAGGAGGGTTGGTCATGGTGATCTAGTCTGCTATGAGATTGATTTGAAAAGACATTCGTAATGAGCGTGGTTACTTTTGCTGCAATGTTTTAGTATTAAAGTGTCAAATATATTAGCAAATCTTTGCTGGGTAATACGCTACTTTATATGCAAAAATATAGATATACCATTGAAATAATGGTATTCTTTTTGATTCATTTGATTTCTGAACGCCAATTATTGGAAATTAACAGATAGAAGGGAAAACAGTGAAGGCACAGATTTGGGACACTGCCGGTCAAGAAAGGTACCGTGCCATAACCAGCGCATACTACCGGGGCGCTGTGGGAGCTCTTCTCGTCTACGACATAACGAAGAAGCAAACCTTTGACAATGTGCAAAGGTGGCTCCGGGAACTAAGGGACCACGCCGATTCCAACATTGTCGTCATGATGGCCGGCAACAAGTCCGACTTGACGCACCTAAGAGCCGTCTCCGAAAGCGAAGGCCAGGAATTTGCCGAAAAGGAGGGGCTTTCTTTCCTGGAAACCTCAGCTTTGGGGTCACACAACATCGAGAAGGCATTCCAAGTGGTTCTCACTGAGATCTATCACATCATCAACAAGAAGGCCCTTGCAGCACAAGAGGCAGCGAAGAATGCGGGCCTCCCTGGTCAAGGCACAGCCATCAATGTGACCGATTCTTCTGCCGCTGGTAGTAGCTCAAAGAGTTATTGCTGTTCAAGCTAGAGATGGCCATCACCTGGTAACCACAACTCAGTCATACTCTTTAAGGGTCTGGAAAATGAGAAATATTTGTAGATTATATTATTTTTGGTTGCACTTGTGTGGTTTAGAGCTTAAAAAACATTAGATCTCTTTGGGTAAAGAAATTTCTCATCATCAATCAGTGACATCGCTGTGTGCAAATTGCTGAGTTTTGATTATTCTTCATTGAGACATAATTGTTCAATTTGTGTGCTTCCTTTAACATGAACTACAGCTTCTTTCTAGGATCATGTAGATTTTGCACAATCTATGAGCTCGACCTGTAGATTTTTAATTAAATATCTATCTTTATTTTAATTATTATTTATGTTATCCGAGCCACCACCCACCAAACCCACTCTCCTTGGTCGAGAGGGGTGGGGGTCACGGCTCAGCCAAGCTAACCCATGGCAGAGTCCTGATCACAAGTGGAAGCCAGGGCAGCGCAAGACTCCATTGCCTGCCTCGGTACTCTTCCACACGTCGCTCTGCCCACTGCTCGCCTCAACTTGTGTGTCCTCCCCAGAGGGTTTTCCGCCTTTCACATCGCTCATCATATTTTACAGCTCACACCTATAACCCTGCTTAGCTCTGTGCTTGCCTGCCATATAAATGTTAAGACTGCAAAGTGAGGAAGGAGGATCGGAAGCCATGGCTTGGTTGGCGGTGGTGCTAGTGTTACTATCGTTAAGTGCGAACACTTTAACTGTAGGCATCGCGTCTAGCGACCGAGGACAAGAAGAGCATTATGTCACCTTGGGCTACTATTATCCTGCTCCTCCGGTCTCCGGCCGGCAGCCGGACAAGCATGGCAGGCCATCCGCCCCGCCGCCGCAACACGGAGGCGCAGCGAAGAAAAAGCCGGCGCCGCCCCTGCCAACTCCTTCATGTGGACGGCCGGTCCAACCGCCTCCGTCGCCGCCCCACCACGGACGCGCTCCGAAGAAGCCACCCCCGGCACGGGGCGGGCCGCCGTACGGTAAGCCACCCTGTCCGCCGCACCGGCCGCCGCCACAGTGTGGGCAACCACCTGCGCCTCCGCCCTCTACTCAACGGCCGCCGCTGCCTCCTCACTACGGACAGCCGCCGGCGCCTCCACCGCGAGCGCCACTACCTCCACCGCACAAGAAGCCTCCTCCATCCCTACCACCGTCGCACGGCAAACCGACACCGCCATCTCCTCCCCGAAAGCACCCGCCACCGCACCACGCACGCCCTCCACCGCATCATGGCCGCTCGCCAACAAGGCCACCACCATGTCCGCCGTCCCCACCGCCGCACAGGCAACCGCCACCTCACCATGCTTATCCGCCCCCATCCCACGGTGAAAATCCGCTGCCACCTCCGACGTCCTACTACCTGCCGCCTCCGCCGCAACGAATTCCAACTCCGTCGTCGCCATACCAGCAGCCACCATCGCCGCCGTATCTCGACTAAGTAAGCCTGCAGTGCAGTAGCTAATCAATATTGTCAAGCATAATGTCGGTGGTAATTATGTAGGCAATCGAGCGGAGTTAAGAACCGTCGATGAAGAGAACTACTCGTGTTTTAATTTGCAGTAAATAAACTGAAATACTTGCATCCAAACTATTTGGATTGGATCGATGTCGACGCAAAGTTGTGCATATTTTTTTTTTTGCTCATAACTCCAAATCATCTAATGGAAAGAATTCGCGGAACAAATACACACCTTTAGATTATGTTTTATTATCGTTACTGCTGTCGCTTTAAAAAAAAAATTAAATCAGGGAAGGTACACTGATGTCATCTTCCTCGTTCGCCACGTCGGACGGTTTCGCTCCCACGTGACGGCACGCTGGTGTTCCCCCTACTGTGTACGTACGTCAGAGCGACCGTCCCTCGTGGCCCAATGGAGTCAGCTCCCGCCTTCACAACCGCGCGGGGCCTGCGTGCTCTCGGCGGCCATGGTTAACATTTCAGGAGACAAATGTACAGGAAAGGTGGAGAAAGGCAGCATGGACAATCGATAAAGACAATTTAAATATAATTGTAGTATTGTAATAAATATAAATATTCAAAATTTTAATATAAACTTTAGCCTTTCCTCGAGATTTTTCCTTTTTTTAAAAAAAAAATAATTTTATTTTGTTTTTTTCACAAATAAATACTTAATTACAGGTCAATTAGCGCTCAATTTGAAAGGATACTTTTTGCCAAATGTTAGGAGTTGAAATTGGTATAATAATAGAGGAATTTAATGAAGAACAAAAAGATTAGTTCATTTTATTTTTCTTTCCATTAAATTATTTTAGATCAAATTATATATATATTTTTAAAAATATATATAAGCTGAAATTTTCCTTTAAAATCAAACAATTATGATAAATTAAATTTAGGATTTTTTTTTTTGACTGGTACCAGGATATTTGAATCTTTGGTCTGACTAATTCCTGGAGGTGGTCAATTCTGCCTCATGATTTTTCGGGGATATGCCTTCAACAGCTGAGCTGGAAAGAGGTTGAAGCTCTAACGGATCTCTACTAACTACCTAAATAAATCAAGAAATGGCTCACAGCTTTAGCAGGTCAGTCTGGACTTCACAGTCACGCCATCTCTAAAAGGCTATCCAACGCTAAAGCCAACTTCATCCGTTAGATAAACTTCTGCACAAATGGTTATCTCCACGGATTTTTTAAAATTCGTCGTTGAACTATGCCTCAGCAGAGGATCGAATTATATTCTCCT
>JBAMHZ010406367.1:0-12002 GCA_037177395.1 Alpinia galanga
TATCAAAGATAAACCTCTAAATCAAAATGAGTTAATCTGAATCTGCCTGGATCCATGAAGGGCTTTCCCTTATTTTTTCGTTGCATTTCAGATACTCTAGTCGTGCTATTGTCAGCAGAATTGTGGTATCATTGACGAAAGTTTACGTATCAAAGATAAACCTCTAAATCAAAATGAGTTAATCTGAATCTGCCTGGATCCATGAAGGGCTTTCCCTTATTTTTCCGTTGCATTTACTATCTGATTGTTCTTGAAAACCCTAACAATATCCACATCGATAAGGCCATCCACATTGGAGGATGTTATATGGGGATATATTCTCATTTATCAAATATCCTCCATTGTGGAGGACATTCGATGGGTGATTAGAAATCACCGGACAAAGAGTTTTGTCTAGTGATACTTTTTTACTATCCAAAACAAGATGGTGGTAAGAAAATTTAATTAATTTATTTTTGAATTTTTTAAAATATGAAAATAATTTTTTAAAAATAATGTAAAAATCGACCACAGATGAAAACTTTAATTGAGAACGTTACCGATGTTTACTTTTTGAAACGTTGGGCAACATTCATTTTTTTTCTTATATATATATTATTTCTCATCCATCTTGCACACAAAAAATCATCACATATCAACATACGGAGAGAGATATGGATAAAAATTCGAATGATTATTTTAGAGATTTACTTAACTCTCCAAATATTGATGAAGATTCAAATAGAGAAAATTCTCTCATTCGTCCTAATCCTCCCCAATTCTCAATTTTCTTTTCACACACAACATCCATATAATTTCTAACATTTTCCATACTCGCAATCATATTATTGTAATTCTCAAAGTTATCTAAATTTGTTTAGTGGTGACCCTTGAGCTCCATTTTATACTTCTCCTCCAAAATATTGACAGAGTAACCAATATTTTATGCATGCTTTATCTCATGGAATTAATCCATTTTAATCATCGAGGATTCAATCAAATGAATCGAGAAGGACTAGTATTGATGCAAGTGACAACGATAAAGGTATAGAAACACCTCATGCAATTCTTGATTAACAAATTCCTTTTTTTCTCATCAGAAATAGAGCTTGATAATATTATTCTTGATCAACCAATTGATATAGGCAATGAATGGGATGGAGATCTTCAAAAGTGAATAGTGTTGACAGTAGCAGATGATAAGTTTTTTACAATAGCCTACACTATCATAAGTAAAGATCCAGAATTTGACAATGCTAAAAAAGTGAGTCTTTTTAGAAATGGATGGTGATATACTATAATACTAATCAAAATAAGGGAGCTAAAAAGAGAACTGCGGATAAAGCAAAATCGCATTGGGTTGCAGTGAAAAAGATCGTGAATAGGTATAATGGAATCTAAATAAATGGTACAACGATCGACCAAGCGTATGTAGTGACGAGGATTTGATGATGATGCGGGTTCATGAAGAATACAAGAGTACATTTAAATCTACGTTCCAATATAAATATGTATAGATGATTGTAAAAGATAGTCCGATGTACGCTTCTCAATTCTCAAGGCGACGGGCTACAAAGAAAGCAAAGACATCAGAATCATCAGGTGCACATACTGATTCTTCTAATCCTAATACAATAGTTGATGTACATGATAGAGAAGTCCGATCTCATCCGATACAATAGAAGACAGCAAAGAGAAAAGACAAAAAAAGAGTAGACCTAATTCATGATGAATTGAGTCAAGCTGTGCAATAGTCAGTAGCACATTTAGAGTAGTATAATAACAGTAAAAAATTGAATCAACTTATCAAAGCACATTAACTCTTCATAATGGACACACGAGGTATGACACAGCTTCAGAACCATCTAGCAATATGTGAGCAGTTGGAGAAAAGATTGAATATATAGTAGATTTATTTATTTTATTAATTTAATGTAATTTATAATTTCTATGATATGTCATTTGGTATTTTATTCTAGTATTCATATAATCCATTTTTCAATTATTAATATTATTTTTAAATTTCTGTCTTCATATTTTCAATGTAATCTCTGTTTTTTAAAGTTATATGTTCTAGTATTTTTGTAAAGATAAAATATTAATATTGAATTAATTATATTGTATAATTGTCAAAAATAGATAAATAATTATTAAATAAAAATTATTTAGGGACATATTATACATGAATTATATTAAATTGAAGAATTAAAAAAATAATTACTTTATTTAAATGTAAAATTTGATATAAATTAATAAAAGTTAGTGAGATATTTAATTATAGATTTTGAGATTTTAAAAAGTGAGATATTTGATGAATGAAATCTATAAATATTTGATTCGTAGGTAGGATATTTAATGGTAAAAGTTAAAATACTAAAGAAGTGAGATAATTAATGTGAAATTCATATTGGTAACATTGTGGTGCTCTAAGAATAATCGAAATCGACGTTCCCCAAAAACAAAGAATAATCGAAATTGTCCCAGCGGATGAACAGTTGGCTAAAACAGAGTGTATTACTATAATAAGATTAGGGGTTAATTTTGAAGGAAGGTTTAAAATTTTTTTCCGTGTATCATAATCTTTCTCTGTTTTGGTTAATCGTTCAAAGGGCTAAAGGCTCCACTATAATTTACCCTCTTCATATTGACCGTAAAATTAATTGATAGGGATACTAAGGGCGAGCGAATCACCCATGCTAAAAAGAATAATCGAAATCGACTGAAGAAAAAAAAAAATCAGAGATAAAATCCAATAAGTAAGCCTACTCATCTCACCTAACCCCATTTCAATCCAGTGGATTGCTGAAGCGATGTGACGTGTAATCAACTGCCAGCACAAAAGTATTATTTATTATTAGATTTGTGGCCCATTGACTTTAAGTAAGTTCATTGGATTCTGTCAAAAAAAAATAGATTTTATTTTTGTCAAAAAATGGTGGAGATAAAAGGTTGCACATGGCTTGTCTTTCTACGTACGAACACAATGTTGCAGGGCAATAGGAAATTGGGTTAAAACTAGAAGCGCCTTCATCCTCGAGCTCCAGGAAGAATCGCTTAATCTATCAGATTTCTATTTTGAGTTGAAACTTGGAACATCTTCGTCCTTGAGAGCGCCAGGATGAATCTCTGTATCTATCAGATTTAGAATTTAGGATGACACTTTACGCATCTTCATCCTGAGCACCAGGAAGAATCTCAAAACTTTATTTACAAACTTAATTATTCCTATTTGGACAATATCGTTCTTGTAAAAAGAAGAAATATCGAAGTTTAATTGGAGATGAATTCAAGTCTGATAGCCGAATTCTAGGGCGGCAGCTGAAAGTAACTGAGGACGGAGAAGACCGTCTGGACTATTGTGAGAACGAAGAGCAAAATCGCGGCGACGACCGAGATCACCGCCCACGGGTTGCCGAAGTAGGAGTGGTTCAGGGTCGCCCGCCACTTGTTGTATTTCTTCTCGCAGTGCTTGGGCACGTCCTCGAACACGGCCCGGAGGTGCCCCTTCGTCGGCAGCACCACCACCTTCTGGCACAACCTGTTGAACAGCGTCGCCACGTCCTTGTTGCTCCCCATGGCGCTCACCAGGATGTCCGCCTCCCGCAGCAGCGCCACGTCCTCTGGCGTGTCGATCAGGCAGTCCATCAGGTAGGCGAAGTCGGTGACGTGGGTGCCGCGCTCCGGGTACAGCTGCTCGAACGCGATCAGGTTCCGCAGGATGGCGTTCGACACGTTGTAGGCTCGGATCCGGGGGATCTCCAGCCGCCCGTCGGCGAAGGTGACGTCGAGGAAGCTGTCGGTGTCCCACTTCCTGACGATCTGCACGCCGGCGTTCTTGAGCTCGCGGGCACAGGGAACCGTCGCCGGGGTAAGCGGCGTGAAGATGTATTCCTCTGCGACCTTCTTCTGCGACTTGCGCCCGAAAGATGTCGCCAGCAGAGCGTAACGCGACAGGCTGCGGCGGAAGCTCTCCGCTCCTTCCCTAATTACTTTATCCTCGCAGTTGGAGCTTTTGTCTTCGTTAATGGCGTCAGGGGCTTGTTGTATGCAGGCGTGCAAGAGATGAAGTATGTGATGCGATCTCCCGATCGTCTCCGGCAAATCCAATTTCTCTGGCAGCTTCTTAGTTCTTCCCGGAAGGAAGTCGGCGCCGAAGAAATTGAGTGCGAGCGGCTTCAGGGAGCTCGCCGCTTTCTCAGGGTCAACGAAACCGAGCAAATCCCTGAGCAGAAACAGGGGAAGCTGGTTCTCCAGCAACAGCATGTCGAGCCTCAGGTAGTACTCCGCCCAAGCCGAGCTAAAGATCGGGTCGTGTTCTTCGCCGTCGTCCATGTCCTCTCTTCCCCTTCCCTCCTGCCTCTCCGTCAGACTGAGGAACAACTCCACCACGAAGCAGCCGTCGAGCAGCATCATGCCGACGAACTCGTCTGAGCCCATGGCGAGGGTCTCCGAGTAGGCGCTGCGAGCGCGGCGCTCCACCGTCCTGACGTAGCTCCGGCACTCCTCCGAGGTCTTCCTCGGCTTCGTCCGGGCGACGAATCTCCGGAGGTACTGCGGCTTGAGCTTGTCCATAGCGCGCAGGTGGGGCTCGCCGCGGTGGTAAGGGCCGAACGAGATGATGTTCGGGTCGTAAGCCTCACGGTCGGCCCGGCGGATGACCTCCGGCACCCGAAAGATGGTCGGCTTCTCCGTCCGCCACGGCTTCAGCTCTTGCCCCTCCATGTTCTTCGCCGCCATCGGCTCCGACCGTCGGCGCCTGATCCTATAACCGATCAAGCAAGCCTGCGATGGATCTCAGAAAACTGGAATTCCGAAGATTCTCGCCAGATATTAAAAGACAACTCCAGCTCTATCAGAGGATTAGGAGCAGTTCGAATCAGACACGTGGAGAGGCCAATCTTCTTTCTCTCGTCTTCAGACTCGAAGATATTTAGGTTTTTAAAAGACAAAATACTTTGAAAAACTTTTCATCCTGATCGAGTAAAAAAAGGTATTGGAATCAGCCTTCAAATATGCCGTCTGTGTTAATTGGTCGTATTCAAATGATACAATGAAGGCAGCAAATTTGACTTAGTCGTTGGCTATCTGTTAGTTGACTTTTCAATTCGAGACTGTGACTTCAAGGTTGTGGCTGGGTGGCCTGTGGAAGTGGATGGATGGTGGATGCCAGCTCATGACCTCACCGCTGTCTGAAAATGGCGTAGACCGTCCGGGTTCTATTGGTTGAACCGGCCTTAATAAACTCGAGTACTAGATAAGGATGGCTTTTATTTTTAGAGGGGACCACTATATAACTCTAACAGTTAATTAATTATTTTTTAAAAAATAATTAATATACATTCAGTAATAATAATTTTGGTGGAAATTAATGAAAGTCGTATAATTGAATTAGTTAAAATTATTATATAACTATTTTTTTCACTCTGAAAATATAACGAAAAAAGCACCTCATAATAAAAAAATATTAAAAAGACATATATGCGATTTTCAAAATATTAAGTCTTCGAATTCGCTTTTTAATGTCTACATCAGAGGTATATTTGCAAGTAAAACGAGCGTTAAATAACAAAGTTGTTCGAACACATGTTTTGACGTGAAAGCATACCAACCAGATCAAAGGCTGCGGGCAGACCACAATGACGTAATATTTTATATAATAATGTTGTAGATAATAAATATTCATGTATCATGTATGATATAAATATTAATTTTAATTAATAATATTATTTATTTCAAACTCACGTTTTATTCATTGCAGTGTAGGTCTAAGCCTGACAAGAGAGAAAATTGGACCCGTTTAGTATGGCACAAGAGTTCCACTATACTAAGCTTATATTGAACTTTTAAGTGGACGTCTAAATATTTATGAGTGTCATCAGTTGTGTGCAAACAAAAAGAGAAAAATGAGATAGGATTTTGGAATTTAAAATTATGAAATTTTACTCTATTAGTTTTTTTTTTATATGAACTACTATATTAGTGATCCGTCTCTATCAAAGAGGAAGATATATCCTTTTTTACTACAGAGTTTTGCACATATATAAGATTGTTTTATATTAGCTGATGTTGGGCCCCGGGGTTTTAGGATTTGGTGATATGACTTTCTTGGGAGGTCCAGTCCCAAAAAATCATAGACGAGTACTGTACATATAATTTTGTCATATAATTATCATCTGAAGATTGGCACGAAGGCCTTACGTGGGATAGACAAGAATTATTCTTGAGGATATATTAAATTATTATGCATAATTTTAATTTTAAAAAATAAAAAAATAATTTTATATTATTTGAGTCAATCTTAAATAATACAACAAACGGATACCAAGTGATGCTATTAGAATTTTTTGATCTTTGAAAATGATATATGAGGAGCGATACAAAGTGATGCTATCTGAATTTTTTGATCGTAGTTTGCATGAGTTTGAGCAATACAATAACTCCAAATGGTGAGGTGTTGCTTAGCATCAAGACAACAATTATTGGTTCAGATGGCATCTTTCTCAATTGGAGACAAGAAAATTTTGATCCTTGTAATTGGAAAGGAGTAACATGTGATTCTAATACTAAGAAAGTTACTCATGTACATTAGAGAAGCTACAGCCTCGATAGCTTGGAGGTGTACAGCGAAGCTAGATATATATAGGAAATTTACAAATGTGTTGGTTGTTACAATGATTGCTTCAATTGCTCGAATAGGATATGAGCTAATCAAAATTCAAAGATATCCCCTGAAACTGAATTATAGGCTCATTGCTTATGCTATTTCAAAAGTCAGTGATTTACGAAGCAATAAATAGATTTTTGGTGTTTGGCTTCATTGGATCTTTTTTATCGCTTGTGGATGTGACGAAGAGGTGGACTTTTTCTAGAGGTTCTTATGTATTTTTGACGATCTATGGGCTACATGAAGGAGAATTCTTCTTACTTTTCTTTATCAGTCTTTACTGCATTAAATACTTTTCCTTATCTGTAATTACGTATTGTTCTTATATTTTACTCTATTCATCTTTCTGTCTGACTTGAGCATCGGAGGGTTGTAATCGGAGATCCCGGCGGTGGTTGTTTGACGTATATTAATTTTGATAGAAAAAAATATTGTTGCTGTCTAGAGAGAATTCATTCTCGCATCACCATCTCGAAGGATCTAAAAATCTACGTCGCATCAGTCAGCGTCGTTTGTGGAAACTCTGAGCAAGACATCGATATGTATTGCAAGGAGTTCCTTCAATGACTTCCTCATTATAGGACACCTCGTTGCATAATAAGTTGGTCACTCGGTCACCTAGCTAGTCGACAATTCGACTGTACAGCCAGTTGGCCACCGAGTCACATAATAAGTCGGTCACTCGGCTGCACGGCCTTGGCTATCTAGCCACTCAGCTGTTTAGCTAAGATAACTCAACCACGGCCACTCGGCCTTGGCTGTGCAGCCACTTGGTTATTTGATCATCCAACTATTTAGCCATCGGACTATCTTCAGCCATCTGGCCACTCGGCCTCGGCTAGCTAGCCGCTCGGCCATTTGGCCTCAGCCCTCTGGCCACTTGGTCTCGGCTATCTAGCCACTCGGCCATTCGGTCGCTCGATCTTGGTTATTTAGCCATCCAGCTCTTTAGTCATCTAGCCACTCAGCCTTAGCTATCCAGTCGCTCGACCATTCGGCCTCGGTCCTCTGACCACTTAGCCTCGGCTATCTAGCCGCTCGGCCATTCGGTCGCTAAGCCTTGGCCTCGGTCGCCTAACCTTAGCCACTCAGCCACGTTTACTCGGTCGCTTGGCCTTGGCCACTCGGTCGCCTAACCTTGGATACTCAGCCACGTCTACTCGGTCGCTTGGCCTTGGCTATCCAGTTGCTCGGCCATTTGGCCTCGGCCCTCTGGCAACTCGGCCTCGGCTATCTAGTCGCTTGGCCATTTGGCCTCGGCCCTCTGGCCACTTGGCCTCGGCTATCTAGCCTCTCGACCATTCGGTCGCTCGATCTCGACCACTTGACCACGACCATTCGGTCGACTAACCTCGATCACTTGGTCACTCACCCATGGCCACTTGGGCGTCTAACCTTGATCACTTGGTCACTCGGCCACAACTATTTGACTGACCAACCTCAATGACTCGGTCGCCCGACTTTGGTCACTCGGTCATTCTGTCATTCGACCGCCCGACTTCCACCACTCGACACTTAACCTCAGCCCTCCGACCACTCGGCCACTTGATCTTGGTCGTTCGGCCACTCGACCTTGACCATTAGGCTGCTTAGCCTTGTCCATTCGGTCATTCAGCTATTTGGTTACTCAGTCGTTCAGCCACTTGGCCCTCTGGCCATTCGACTTGTCAATTATCTGGCCACTTGATCACATAGTTAGTCGGTCACTCAGTCACTTGGCCACCTAACACTCAATCTCAGTGATCTAACATTCATCCACTAGGCTATTTGACCACTCGGTCTCGGCCACCAGTTAATCAAAGTTCAAGGTCGGCAATTATAGATGACCTGTCCTACCCTACCTATGAATAAGGCCTCGATCACTTACTTTTTCATTTTGATCTATTTATATATTGCTTTGATGCATTTTTAATACTATGACTTCTGAGTGTAAGCAGGTTTCTTTGAGGTTCTCAGTTAGACACCCTTGAATTAGGTACGGCATGGGCTACCCCTAAGCATTATGTTCAGCGCGGTATCTCGATCTGACAGAAGAGAAGCAACCATAAAATGAAATATTTCTTCTTATCCGATCGAGACATTTCGTAAGCCCTCGAATTGGCTTCTATTCATATATTCCAGCGGGGGCAATGCATAAGCCCCCCGAGCTGTATTTCTTTCTCACTCAGTTCGGCCATTTGAGGTTTCCCTCGGTGCCGATCGCAGCTTGATATTCCCCCTGTAGTGGCAGATGGGAGGAGTAAGTTTTAAGGTAGATTACACTTTGGAAGTTATGGTGGAGTTTGGCTAGGGCAGCTCGTAAGCCCCCGAGCCAGATTTTTTTTCTTATTCAGCTTGGCTGTCCAAGGCCATTCGTAAGCCCTCGGCACCGGTCATAGCTTAATATTCTCCTTGTGGTGGTAGATGAAAAGAGTAGGGTTGAAGGTAGATTTTACTTTAAAAGTTATGGCAAAGCTTGACCAAGGTAGCTCATAAGCCTCTGAGCCAGATTTCTCTTTCCTATTTAGTTTGGCCATCCGAGGCCATTCATAAGCCCTTGGCTCCAGTCGTAGCTTGATATTCCCCCTGTGGTGGTGGATGGGAGGAGTAAGGTTTAAGATAGAATTCACATTCGGAAGATTATGGCGGAGTTTGGCCGGGCAATTCGTAAGCCCCTAAGTTATATTTCTTTCTCACTTAGCTCGACAGTCCGAGGCTTCCCTCAGGCCGATCACAACTTAATATTCTCCCTATAGTGGCGAATGAGAGGAGTAGGGTTTAAGGTAAAATTCATGTTCGGAAGATTATGGTAGAGTTTAGCCGGGACAATTGTAAGCCTCTGAGCTATATTTCTTTCTCACTCAGCTCGGCCATCTGAGGCTTCCCTCGGCGCCGGTTGCAGCTTGATATTCCCCCTGTGGTGGCAGATGGGAGGAGTAGGGTTTAAGATAAAATTCACGTTTGGAAGACTATGACAAAGTTTGGTCGGGGCAGTTCGTAAGCCCCCGAGCTGGTTTTCTTTCTTATTTAGCTCGGCCACCCAAGGCTTCCCTTGGCATCAGTTGAAGCTTAACATTCCTCCTGTGGTGGCAGATGGGAGGAGTAGAGTTTAAGGTAGAATTCACGTTTGGAAGACTATGGGGGAGTTTAGTTGAGGCAGTTCATAAGCCCTAAGTCAGTTTTCTTTCTTATTCAGCTCGACCGTGCGAGGCTTCCCTCGGCATCAGTCGAAGCTTAACATTCCCCCTATGGTGGCGGATGGGAGGAGTAGGATTTAAGGTATAATTCACATTTGTAAGCTATGGTGGAGTTTGTCCAGGGCAGTTCGTAAGCCCCCAAGCCGGTTTTCTTTCTTATTCAGCTCGGCCATCCGAGGCTTCCCTCGGCATTAGTAGAAGCTTGACATTCCACCTATTGTGGTGGATGAGAGGAGTAGGGTTTAAGGTAGAATTCATGTTTTGAAGACTATGACTGAGTTTAGCTAGGGCAGTTCGTAAGCCCCCGAGCTAGTTTTCTTTCTTATTCAGCTCGGCCACCCGAGGCTTCCCTCAGCATCAATAGAAGCTTGACATTCCCCCTGTGGTGGTGGATGAGAGGAGAAGGGTTTAAGGTAGAATTCACATTTGGAAGACTATGGTGGAGTTTGACCGAGGCAGTTCATAAGCCCCAAGCTAGTTTTCTTTCTTATTCAGCTCGGCCGCCTAAGGTTTCCCTCGACATCGGTCGAAGCTTGACATTCCCTCTATAGTGGCGGATGGGAGGAGTAGGGTTTAAGGTAGAATTCACGTTTGGAAGACTATGACAGAGTTTGGCTGGTGCAGTTCGTAAGCCCCCGAGCCGGTTTTCTTTCTTATTCAGCTCGACCGCCTGAGGCTTCCCTTGGCATCGGTCGAAGCTTGACATTCCCCCTATGGTGGTGGATGGGATGAGTAGGGTTTAAGGTAGAATTCACGTTTGGAAGACTATGACAGATTTGGGCTGGGGCAATTTGTAAGCCTCCGAGCCAGTTTTTTTTCTTATTTAGCTCGGCCACTCGAGGCTTCCTTCAGCATCGGTCGAAGCTTGACATTACCCCTGTGATGGTGGATGGGAGGAGAAGGGTTTAAGGTATAATTCACATTTGGAAGACTAAGGCAAAGTTTGGCCAGGGCAGTTCGTAAGCCCCTGAGTCAGTTTTCCTTCTTATTCAGCTCGGATAGCTAAGGCTATTTATACTCTTGCAAGCCTGTCATCTTATTATACTTGGCCAAGGCAAATCATAAGTCCTTATGCTAATTTTCTTCATATGAGGCCAAGGCAAATCATAAGGCCTTAGGTCGGCCTCCTTATTATTCGACAGAAACATAATTGTTATGAATACTTGCATAGCCTTCAGTGGTTGTTCTATCTTCCATTTGCTATGAACCAAAGGAGTATCAAGTGTGAAAATTTCTTTCTAATATATTTTCATGGTTAATATTCACTTATTTTTATAGCATATAGATATCTCTTTTTGAAAACAATAAGGGGGTTATAAATAAGAAGATCCATATTATTCCTTCTGAGAGCAGTGTTTACAGACCCTTGCCTTCTCATAAAAAAAAAAAAAGAAGAAGAGAGAATAAAGAAGAGTAGATCAAGGAGCCTCCTCGATAATCTTCTCTTCCTGAGGAATGGGGGGATCAAGAGGATAGGGCAAAACAATCAAGCGACTTTTCAGCAGTTCCTTATGCCTGACCCGAAGCTTCTCCAGCTCTTGCTGGCAGATAGCTTGTTCTTGTTGAAGGCCATAAGCCCAAGAGGTGTTGTCCCATAGATGGGCCCGGACGTATTCGACCAGACCTTCTAAGTGTTGAATCTCGCGGTCTCTAGGGTCATCCTCAGGTCTGGAGGTACTTGCCATAGTATCAATAACACAGGGAGGATAGGAGGAAGGATTATGGTTAGAAAGAAGGAAGGAGGAAAGTACTTATAAAGAGGCGAAGTGTCCTTGGAAACATGGATATATTGGTCAAAGACTAATCCCTAGGATGAAAGTGGGCGCAGTAAAAGAAGAGTCAATAACGTAATTTAGTATTCAAAGCACAAGGGAACAGCCCGACACTCTCCTGGACACAAGAATAAACCTCAGCAGTTTTTATTAATCCACTGAAAACATATATGGGGCTACTCCATAGAAAGGGAAGAATAAGAATAAATAGATAAGTATTGGCAACCAAAGGATAAGTCACCAAAATCCAGGAAATTACAGTGACTATTAAAAGTATGCATCAAATTGTAAATTGAGATGTTTGTATCTGTTGGGATGTATACTAAAAGCCTAGCTTTTGTATGAACATCTTTATTTTGAAATAAGAATCACATGATTATTGTTTGCATATTATAGTTGTGCATATTGTCT
>JBAMHZ010406477.1:0-12002 GCA_037177395.1 Alpinia galanga
ATATTTTAGAAAATAAGTACATAATTTGATAAATATAAAAATGTGATGTGTGATTTAAGTATTAATAAAAGTCAAA
Source organism: Alpinia galanga (assembly GCA_037177395.1). Taxonomy (NCBI): domain Eukaryota; kingdom Viridiplantae; phylum Streptophyta; class Magnoliopsida; order Zingiberales; family Zingiberaceae; genus Alpinia; species Alpinia galanga. The sequence goes on from JBAMHZ010406477.1 coordinate 77, forward strand.
TGGGTTAATAAATTGCCTTATAAATGAAGTACTATAAGATATTTTAATAAACAATTGATGAGAATTCGATAAAAAGATTTTTTTTTTTTTGTTGGCATCAGTATTCAAGTTTTAGGTCCAACTAATTCTAAGTTGATTAGCTTGGCCCTATGAAAATTTTTCACCGGCCAATTAGGTAAATCGTAAAGCACGAGTGGCAGATGACCCACTAGCAAGCGTCCTTTAGCATGCGCCATATTTGAAAGATAAATCTTATAAATTCACCGTAGTTAAGGTTGAATTGTAAATTTTTAATTTTACATTGAAAGCTTCCTGTGTGTATATATATATAGAGAGAAAGAAAGAGTACCTCATAAGCCTTGTTGCATTGATAATTTTGGTATATTTTTTTAAATTTATTTTAATTGGCACTTGGTATTAAGCCTTCGATCTGACTAATTCTAAAGATGAACGGTCCAATCCCTTGAAAGTTTCTTATCGACTATAGTAAATCGAAAAGTACTCAGAGTAAACAGTCCAGTAATCAAGCGTTCTAGAATTTATTATTTCATTTGGAGAAATTTTTTTACAAATGCATCTGAAATCGAACCGAAAATATATAAAAAACCACTGCACCGTAGCCTCGAGGATAATAAATTTGATATCTTTTTTGTAGTTAACATTAGATATTTAAGTCTTCGAGCTGACTAATCCTGAGAGCTACCGACTCAGTTTTAAAAAAATATTTCATCGGCCGCTAAAGTAAATCGAAAAGTGGACAATCCAATAATTCACCATTTTAGGATTTATCACTCCATTTGAAAAAAAAAATTCTAATAAGTTTGGTATCCTTAATTGTTATAAATAGAACACCATTCCATGCTCACATAAAATTGCATCCTAAGATAATCTATATGACATTTCGAATGTACTTCCCTAACATTTAACAAGTCCAATTATTTGCTATTTGTCAGATAACAAATTATGACCACCACGTTTTCCCTACGCCACCATCTCTCTATCGTACTTTCATTAATTATTTATTATGATTTCTTCTCTCATCGTTGCAAAAGACGATTCCGTTCGCCACTAATGGCCCTTGTCACCGGTCACACGGTAATAGTAAAAATAGGTAAATTTATAGAAAAACTATGCCTCTTTATCGATTGATCAACACATTAAAGGGTTTTTGAATCTGGATAGAAAATTTAAATCCTCATCGAAAATCAACTTTTGCACTACTTGTGATAAATCTATACTGCACTAGCCAACAAGCCACTCCGTGAGAGATGATTTCTTCTCTCATCAAATCATATGATCGCCTCCACCGTATTTTTATATATTGACTGTTACCTTCATTTTTTTTATTGTTTGGTTCCATTGCTATTGTTGATTTTTTTGTTAATTTTCATCCATTCTCGTACTCTCTCATCATCCTCGTGCATCATTGGTTTCGCCATCGCCGTGTATTTGTCGTCCCACCATTCTTGATTGGGTGAATAAAACAATAGTAATTTGACATCCATAAGCCTACATTCAATTGATTAAATATTTATCTTAGTTTAATAATAATTAATAATATATTTGATTGAATATTTATTTTAGTTTAATGATGATGGACAATTTAATGTAATCTTTCTCTTTTATCCAGACTTTAAACCGACCATAATAAATCATCATAAGCAAAGTTTATAAGCCTATGTCCATTTAAAAAGAAAAAAAAAATCAACTTGGAGAATAAAAATATAATAAAAACTGAAGAAATCAGTCTCTACATCTTAGACAAGAAATATTTTAATCCTCCTAAATTTTCTCTTAATATTAATGTAAAAAAAAAAGGTGAGATATTTCATCTCTCGTGTGCCCAAGACACACACACAAAAAAAAAAAAAGAAAAACACTTCTTTATAACTCCTTTAATTTCTTGTAGCTTTTAAACATAATCACAGTCCATCTGTATAAAACTCATAATTTATTCAATACTTTAGTCATAGTCGCACTTGTTGGTCGAAGACGACTGAACCCAATGATCCTATTATATAAAGGATGTGACTGAATCCAATAATACTAGTATTATATAAAAGAATTAAATACTACAGTTAAATTGTCTCACAGTGCATTGTACTAACCTTGGAACAAACCTGGTCCTCAATAGTACGGTTGGTGAGATATCAGAGAAATTTTTCTATACTATGCTACGAACTTGATTTCAAAGATTTCCTGTGAAGTTTCATTATCTGGCAAGTCATTGCGAGAAGAAACTAATGTCTTGAGTTCAACTCTGACTCTGTATGCGTAGATGTAAAATTCTACACACTCAAGAGTTAACTTTAGGATAAACATATGAGCATATTCTAATTTGCGAGAGATAAAACTCGAACCCATCACTGCCATACGGAAAACGAGATCTTTAGCACTTAGCCATCTGGACTACCTTAAGAGTATTTCTGATTCCTGCAGTAGGGATGGCAACTGATATTCAATAATTGAATTTACGTGAGCATCCAATCCATCTAAATCAAAATTGAGTATTCATATGAATTTACCTTTCCAATTGGATACTCATGGATTCATGCATCCGTTTCTCATCCGAAGCAGATACTTAATCGAGTTTGAACTCGAATAGTGCAAAAAATAGATATGGTATGGTACACACTGCTAGGCCTAATAAATTCGATAACAGTAGCATGACAAACTGCACTGTTAGAGTAAATGTACACCAATTCATATGCAAACCATACGAGATAAATTAACAAGACGCAAGTAACAATTATTTATGGCCGAGTACCATAGCCCATGCTCTGATTGAATAGAATTTGGGGCGTGTTTTTCTCCTGAGGTTTGCCATATGCCTTTTTGGGAAAGGCTCCACAAGACAATACCACAAGTTATAAAGAGGCAGAAAACAAGAAGAGTTCAAAGACAAGGTTAGACATCCTTTGATTACAATATGAAAATACAATAACCAACTTAAAGGCACTAAAAATTTCGCATTACACAATTCTCGTCGCAGCAGATATTAATGCTAATAAAGCTTGTTTCAACATGGATATACAAGGAAGCTGTCTCAGGTTCTTGAATTTTCTCCTTTTGTAAGCCAGGCACGGTTTTGAGTATAACTAAGGCCTGAGTCTCAAATTTGGGAATTGACGTTCGGATGCCTGGTATGATGAGGCCAGATAATTGTGTTTCTCCGAAGGTCAAGCCAAGTATCTGAAAATATTTGGGTTATCCTTGTCTCTCTCCAAATAATCTCTCGTGATTAGATCTTCTATTCTTTTCTTAATTGCTTTGAAGTCAGGCTGTGTGAGCAAATAATCGGAAAAAAGCAAAAAGTCAATGAGTTATGTCAGAATAAACTAAATGTAACAATCGCTTCAATAATAAAATTAGTTTTAGAGCAATGACTGGAAACAGCACAATTAAGTTATGCTGCAATAAAAAGAGGTTAGGCAAACAAAAAGGACAGTTGACAAAGCAACCAAACAATACTAAATTGGCCGATGATAGAGTTAAGGACCTAAAAACTAAGATCCAGAGATACTGAGATACAAGTTATCCAATTGCAGCACTCACTGTCAACGGAAGGTAAACAGAATAAGAAACATTTTGGGAGCTCAAATAAGGACCCTATTTTTCAAGAACACAAAGGAAAATTATTTTTCTAAATACTCGGATCACAGGGGAAAGCAATTTGAATTTTGTTCTCACGACAATTTTAATCTTTTGTATATGAACAGTGTTTTGATCAAAACATCCAAATAATATTATATAGAAATCACGTTTTACTTGAGACATTGCTACAGGTATAGTTTAGATATTTGATCCTATTGGGCCTTAATAGAGAGTTTCAAAAGGGGGCCTTTGTTTGAATGTTTTTAAACAGTAGGGTGCTCGCTTAGGCTTTCGCCAAAACATTTTTAAGCATGAAAGGCCTATCTGATCTCTCTAGTTCACATCATATTTTTATACTAATACAAACCAACCTGGGGAAGGCAATTACCTTGAACATGCGACCAAGCTGTTCAACACATTCCATCACCAACTGCTGATGGCCCAATACTTTCCGACTTTTCATAATTCGAACAATAGAGGCATCAATAGCATACCGTCGGTCTTTGTCAACATCTTCTATTACTTTTTTCTTCTCATCCACTGGGGGTAAAGGTATCTGCAGTTAAGAATAACCAAGGAGGCAAGTTGTAAAAATACAACCATAGTAAAGTAATATTATAAACTATTATTTTATAGCCAGACCTTGATCCTTCTCATTTTGTCGGTGAATTTGGAATTTAACTCAAAAACATCATTTGAAGAAATAGATTTTGTATTTGGCTCTTTATTGAGAATCTTATACTTGGCACAAGAAAGGGAGTGAAGCAATCTGATCACATCATCGTCACCCAAGTTAAGCTGTGCCATTATCTCTTGATAACTCAATCTGTCTGAAGCATTAAATAACAGTAGGGCTGCTGCCTGTATAATACAAAGAAGATGCTCCCAGTTAATTTCTATTTTATTCTGCATAAATGAAAAGTAAATTATTACAGACCTGATAAGTTGTCACAATAAGCTCCATCGTCTTGGGCTCAAACTTGCCATTGATGTTACATGTGCCCAAAGAATAGATCCATGTAAGCTTTCTGTGTTTGGTTTTTGTCTGATAAAACTCTCTGAAAACTTCTACACACTTAACCTATGAGCAACACCAAACATGTAATTATTGAAAGCCATAATGAGCTATGCATTGAACACAACAAAATCCACAATGTCCTGTATACAGAAAATCCCTACGTTCTTGTTATATCCACTACTTTTCCCTGTTCTGCAGGCCAGTGCTGTTTTCTTTGCTAAGCTTTATTATGCTAGGGGAAGAGGCTGACCTTACTTTAAAAAAGTTGAAATTGACTGGCAAGAAACAAGAAACTCAAGGGCCAATTTCCCGGATGATGCAAATGAATTAGACTAATTTAAAAGAAAACAGTCCAAGGGTCTATGGTAAATATTAAGATATTCTTATTTATACTATCTCCATTACAGTTACTTTATTTTGCCCAAATCTAGTTATAGTAAAAGCCTATAAAACACACTCAAATCTTACTATTTGTAACAAGTTAATCACATCATAGGAGGGTAGCATCATCCATGTAATATAAAATAATGTAAAATAATATAGTTAGTTTATATTTTGTGAAAAGTAATTTAATATAAGAATAGCTAAACATTCTAGAAACTAATTCATATAATGTAAAAATTACAAATATTTTAAAATTTTAATTTATTTAATAAACATGTCAAGTCGACCTGTTTATTATAAAACATAATTTTATCAAGTCAGTCTTGTGTTCTCTGTAAATTGCATTTTAGGTCACGTGGGACAGTGTCATGAGTCATTCCCAATACTGATAGGTCTAAGTAGTTTCGAGCAATAAAATTTTTTTCTCATATTTTCTCTTCTTACTAGAGAGATCAACTGGGAATGCAAACCACTGTGAGATCATTGATTGTAGCACACAACTTATCAAATGTTACAACAAGTGGTATCCGAACACAACTTTGTTTCCATTTCAGAATCCACTTGTCCACCTTGCTCACTTAAATGGTCATCTTTTTCTATTGCTACTAACCATATAGACACTATTTGCATTGTTCCCCTGGATGCAAACAAGAAACACCTCACTGCCCATACACACAATGTATCAATTACAAGAGATCTTGTATAAGCGAATTGCAATAATTCAAGGAGTTAAAGATAAGGGATTCAGTGCACCAGATCCCATATAAACAGCAAATGCATAAATTCCAGAAAGAAGATAGTTTGATCATGGTCTACCAAGTGCAAATCTACACTGAATTAATCAATATCTGAAGGCATGACAACTTCAAATATAGACTTATTTGCATAAACATGACATATAGGAACTTCTAAAAAAGTTTTTTAATTTTGTTGGTTGATTTATAATTTGATTTTATTTTCTTTCAAAAAATTTTAGTCCACAAGACCTAACATTCAAAGAGGTGAAGTTCTTCACTAAATTTGATAGAAGAGGTCTGACACAAGGTTGCATTATTGAACAATATTTCAATTTTCTATGCTCAGGTGCATAATTTCACAGATTGAGAACCCACAACACTATAGAATCACCAATTGAGGAAAGAAGTCACCACCACTTCTACTAGAATAGATACTAGTCCTCGCGCCATCGATTAAGATAACAGTAGACAAAAAAGAGAAAAAGTCTCACCCTAACCCTGGAAATAACATAGTGTTTTCGTTATCACAACAAGCATAACTAGCATAGAATTTCCACATCTCATTTTAGCAATAAAGCCAGGAAATGTAGAAGACTGAAAATAGTGAAGATAAACAAGGGCTTCATCTGTTGATTGAACCATCTCACAGAGACGAATACTAGGAAGAAATTACTACTTATTATTAAGAACTGCACTTTAGCTATATACTTATACATTATAATGATACATAGAAGAGCAATAGTATGTTCTATATGTATATGAGAAATATGAGGCTATATTTTTAAGGTTGACATAGTTGGGAATTTACATGAATATAATCTACGAGTGCAATCACAAGGATACAATTCACAGTTCATATTTGAGTCATCCTCTATAGGAAGTTGTTGGATGAATTAAATCTCTTTATCAGTCACAAAGATGCCCATCCAATGAGACACTATATTTACAAATATAATGATATGGTATTATTCCCATGCAAATATAATAGACAGATTGCTAGTTTATTAACTTGGTGAAGACAAATTGCTTGGTGGTATTGAATAATGCAATAGACAGATTTAACACAAACAACCCAATAAAATAAACTGATTCAAGGATGCAAAATAAAATTTTATTTTGTTCTCACTTTTACTATGCATCTTAATAAGACTGGGTTGATGTAAACGTAGAGAAGAGAGAGAGAGAGAGAGAGAGAGAGACCCTTCCAATTGTTACAGCAAGCATTCAAGCAACATGTTTTATCCTCGTATTCTCTCATTCTCCCTCCCAAGATTTTCTTGGTTCAAAAGGCAACATAAGGCTATTGGCACAGATGAAATATGTCACAACCCTAGGGAAAGTGTACAAGGCAAGCAATCAGGATCCATGGAACAATGGGTCAGATAGTTCTTAGCTTTTAAAAAAAAAAAATCAGCCTTCAGAGTTAGTGTTGTATCAGTATTATATCAAAGGCAATGCCACACAACTTACAGTACATTCCTTTGAGTCTGTGATTGAAATTGTTAACGGAAGAATATTATCGATAATTAACTCAAGTTTGCTCTCTACATCTACATTAAGAATAACTACATAAAGGTCCTTTGTCAGTGACAACATTCAATAAAGCCCTCAGCACTCCCCCTCAAGTGGGCTCAAAGATACTACATAACAGTAACTTGTTATGAATTGAATTTATAAAGATTGCACCTCTTCTCTCACAAAATAGAAATCTCTTTTGTACTTGCGAAAGGCTGGAGCAGAAGCAATGTGCGTGATAGCTCTTATCATAATATAGCTTCATTGGTCCAATGGAAGCACTAACTGACTTGTCATTGATTATTTAACTTGAATAAACTCGTGGCAAGACTCAGCTATTTTCAATCTATACGCTTGATTTGGTCATATCAGTCTACTTGGTTCCTTTTCCAAGATATTGGATTATCTCCTAAAAGGAAACAATAGCATGATGTAAATTGTTATTGGCAGGCCAATCCAGTACAATACACCCTGTAATCTAAAGATGGTCTCACACTCAATCATGTTATACAACACCTTTGCTTGGGGCATTCTTGAGATACTGACAATTTTAGGGCTTCCTCCCAATAGCCCTGCATGTAGACTAAAAAATAGACTAATCACACTTGTAGCAAATAAGATGTCAAGTAACAATAAGATAATTCAATTTACCAACCGATCTGCATAGTTTTCCTAGATCAGACAATAATTCTTCTTGTATCCATCTTAATTTGGTATTTAAATCCATGGGAATATCAATAGGTCTAACATTTAAAATACTAATTTTTCATGCATACCAAGTAGATATTTCTGCATTGAGAAATATGACTCCCTAAACAGGCAATCTCCATATCTAAACAATACCATAGGATCTCCCAAATCCTTGGTTTGGAAGTTTTAAAGGAGAAGCTTTTCAACCATGAGATTCTACAATATCAATGATCATGTCATCTATGTGAAAATGAGAATACGTTTCCCAAACTAACGTAGAATGTGATAACAACAATAATAAGCCTTATCCCACTAAGTGAGATCGGTTATATGAATCATTCTACATTATTGGGCTTTATTCCCTATTATATCATTATTTATATTTAAATAAATTTTATTTAGTTTTATCATTGCTAACTAAATTTTCTTTGATCTTCCTCTTTCTCGTTTAATGTGTATATTTATCATAATTTCATAATACCTAATTGGAGCACTGATTAGTCGACTAAATACATATTCGTATCATTTTAAATATCTCTCAGAGTTTTTCCTCAATAGGTACAACCCTAACTTTTTCTCTAATATTCTCATTTCTTATTTGTCTATCATCGTATATCCACATATCCATTTTAATATTTTTATTTTTGCGGTTCTCATCTTCTGCTCACATGCTCAAGTTATAGCTCAACATTCATCTCCATATAATATAGCAAATTTAATTACCATTTTGTAGAATTTTTCTTTAAGTTTCAAAGATACTTTAAGATCACAAAGAACATCTGATGCTCTCCTCTAGTTCAACCATACTACTTGTGTTCTATATAACATATCGCTCTTAATCTCTCCATCCTTTTACAAAAATAAGTCTAAATACTTAAAGCTTTCAGTTACAAACAACTTGTCATCTCCTATTTTAACAATTATTTCATTACGTCTTATATTGCTAAATATATTCTATTTTTACTCTATTAATATTAAAATCTTTCACTTTCAGCGTTTCCCACCAAGATTTAAATTTAGCATTTACTTCTTCAAGTGTCTTATCTATCAAAATAATATCTTCTACAAATAACATGCACCATAGTATCACGTCTTAGATGTGTCAGGTGAGTTAATCTATAATTAATATAAAAAGATAGGGACTTAAATTTGATTATTGATGTAACCCTATCTTTAAAGGAAACACTTCGATTAATATGTTTGGAGTCTTCACTTTTGTCACTACATCATCGTACATATCCTTAATTATTTTAATATATACTATGCTAATACTTTTTTTTAATATAATTTTCCTTAGGACTCTATCATAAACTTTTTTTTAGGTCAACGAATATCATGTGCAAGTCTTGATTTTGCTCTTGATACTTTTCAATTAATTGTCCGAGAAGATGCATAGTTTCTATTGTAGACCTTCCAAGAATCTAAATTGATTTTTGATCACTGTGATCTTCTTTCTTAATTTTTTTCTATTATCTTTTCTAAAGTTTCATGTTATAACTCATTAGCTTAATATCTTTATAATTTACACAATTTTATACATCTCTTTTGTTTTTATATAAGGAAACTAAAGTACTTACTTTTCAATAATTAGACTTTTTTTTTATTTTCAATAGCAGATTGAATAACTTCGTAAGTTATTCAATACTTTGCTTCCCTAGGCACTTCTATGCTTTTATCGGAATATCATTTGGTTCAATTATTTTTTCATTTTATATCCCATTTAAAGTGTTCTACTTTTGAAATTTGAATTCTATAATAAAAATTTAAATTTCTATACTATTTTGACCTGCTTAAATAACATAAGTTAAGTTGATCACCTATATCTTCATTAAAAAGTTAATGAAAATCCATCTTCCATCACTCTTTTATTTCCTTATCATTCAATAATATCCTATTGCATTCATCTTTAATACATTTTATTTGGATAGGATCTTTTGTTTTCCTCTCTATCTGGCTTTAACTATTTTATAAATATCTCTTTCCCCTTTTTCTATATGTGGCTATTAATATAAGCGTTCAAAACTAACATAGAATGTGAAACATTGAATAATCTAATGCACTCCCAACCATATTAAATTAGATAAAAGCATAGCTAAATTAACCAAACCGTGCTCTATGATGATGCTTCCATACATATAAAAGTGAACCCAAGAGGTTCCTACAGCTATCCCTCATCATCCATATCAGCTTGCATAAAATATAATCCGCTAAAAATCAAACCAAGAAGTTGCAACAGTTATAGCTCATCATCCGTATCACCATGAAGCAACATTCATGTTATCCAAGGTAACAACCATTGGGATATATCTGTCAAATATAAGGAAGATGGATTGACGTAACTTTAGCCACAAGGGAGAACGTGTCCATATAATCATCACCATGTAACTGTATATTTTCTTCATCACCTAATCAAACTTTAACTCTTATCAATTGAGCCAGAAGGGATGTTTTAGTAATATACATCCACTTGCAATTAACAATAGCCTTGCCAAAGGAAGAGAAAATAATTCCCACATTCCATTTGAATGCAAGGGTTCCATCTCAACTATCGCAACCCATCTCTACCTCGTCTCCACCTTAAATCAAATAGAGCCTAGGGCTAGGAGATAGATTGGTGAATCTCAAGAAAATCAAAAGAAATAAAATAGAATATAAAGGGGGCAAGGAAGCATGAAAGATAGATTTCATGTGGTGCACTTGTGAGTACCATTCCTTTATAGCACAGGAAGTATCAAATGAAAAGTTCTAGTACGGTAGTGGAGTCTCTAAGAGCAACCACAACATGCTCAATTCATGGTCATTTGTTGCAAGTCTGTAGCAGCTGAATTTCGAGTGTTAGTCATTCTAGGTTTATAGTGGATGAAACTTAAGTCTCTAGTTGCATCCATTCTGCAGTGGAAGATCATGGGTTAGACAACAGAATAGGCATAGGGAGTGCCACAGCTAGAGACTAAAGCATGGTAGCCGAGACTGGAGAAAAAAATTCAGAGTAAAATTGACTGAAGCGAAAGCCCTATGTAACTCAGGTGAATAACAATATACATTCTTTAGACAAGAAGAATAACAGAAGACACTACAGACTTTGTTAACTGTTATCCTTTACATGAGGATAAAATATGGACAAAACAAGTGCATCTACACGTGATGGGAGACTTAAGTAGAATCATAAGGAAATAATAGAAAACGACAATTGATCATGAAGAATAGAAGAGCACATGTGGGCTTTAAGATAATGTGTCATAAGAACAGCATCATCCAAAAACTACAGAGGGACTCTCACATCAAGTGATAAAATTCTTACAGTCTCAACCAAAAGTGTATTATTTCTTTCTACAACAATGTTCAGTCGAGGTGTATGTGAGTAAGATGACTGACGGAGAACAGTTTGACTTGAAAGAAAAAAGTGAAATATGCATGAGTACTCTTTGGCGTTATCAATGCTTAACACCCTTATGGGGACAAAAACATTTCTTTCATCTCAGTACAAAAGAAGAGAAGATCAAGAGAACTTCACACTACTCTTTCATTAAGAAAAGTAACAAACAGTAGAGTATCTTCGGTATTCTTTGCAAGCTGGATGTCCTAAGCAACAATGTATTTAAAGGGAAGAGGCGTCAACTGCAAGTAAAGATACATGAGTAGCATTGCCAATGAAAACAATCCTTGAGATTCAATGCCTCTATACTAATCAACTTTTCATTTCTGCGAATCCTAAACAGAAACAGAATAAGCCACAGACGTTATAATGCAATTAATCACTTAGTAAATTTGTCTACAGAAAAGAAATTTTAGGAATACAGAGAAAAGGGCAAAGATAGAGTAGTAATAACATGGATAATGACTATCAATGATGACTCATCAAACAAGAATGACTTTGTTAGGATGAGATGCTAATATAGGGTTAAAGAAAAAGAAATATTAGCAGACAAATGCTCAGAAGCACCTGAATCTAGAATCCAAATATGTGACCTAGAGGTAAGCATCATAC